>RHLR01000896.1:0-12249 GCA_009806335.1 Davidsoniella australis
CTTTCTTTTTCTTTGTATTTGTTTTAGGTAGACGTTAAATATAATCAAATCAAATTTGTATTTGTTTTTGTTGCTCTTAGTGGAGGTATGTACCACTAGTTCTTCGGAGCTAGGGGACGGTATCGCCCCGAACATACAGAAGCTATTGAGTTTGTCTAGCGGAGGACTTTAAAATATCTGTCCAGTAACCGATCCGGCGTCGTATGATCTTAGTGATTTAGGTAGACATTAGATATAATCAAATCAACTTCTTGTAGTATACTTGAATCACTTCAACATCAAATAGTTACAGTCAAGTTATCTAGGTTAAATTTGTGTCGTATAAGACGAGAAGCTACGGGTTTGCTAAGCGGAAAGATATCTAGTCAGTAGCCTATGTGGCGTTGTACTATCCTAGATCCAGATGTTAAATCTAGGCATAGTCAATGGGTCACAGAAACAAAAACAAGTCACAGAAAGGTCATGATATGTTAAGAGTATATACTACATAGATTGAGTTTCTAAGAAATTATATACAAAGAGTAAATGACAATAGTAAGAAAAATAATGATCGAATGAAGTTGGTTGTAAACCAAGAATACAACAATGGTAGAAAAAATAAATAATAAAAAGGGTGAAGAGAAAAGAAAAAACACGAACAAAAGAACGAGGACCTTAATCTCGTCTTATATTGACTCGTTCTCGTAGTTGCTCGTTTTTCAGCCCCAGCCAAGAAAAGAGACACGCCTCCCACGTGACCCTCTATCAACAAAGACATATAATAAACAAATCAAAGGGTGGCTAGAGGCTGAACAAAACGAGCAAACTGACGTCTGGACTGTGATGCCACGATAATCTCATCCTCCCTAAATATCAACCTGATGAACAGGCCGGCCTATCAGCCTACTAATCAATTAGACGACTTGGCTCGGACTCTCTCCGCCAGTGACAACGACAACGATGTTCATATCGACCGAAGATAATGCTGGAGATGCAGACAATGAAATAAGCAAAAAGAAAAATAAGCGAAGAAAAAGAAGAGTATATGCACGAAGACGACACCGACAGCAGCAACAACATTAATCCATCATATGCTGGACGAGCTGGCTGCTTAGTCAAAGTGGATGCGCCACAGCTCTCTGGGCTGGCCGGGCTTGAAATCGCTGCGGGTGTGCATAGTTAGGATGTTGTCGCTGACGAGCATATCGCCCTTCTGCCACCTATGCCATAGAACATTGCGGCGGTCGTGAAGCAGAGAATCCAGAGTCTCACAGATAAACTCGCTCTCCTCGTGGCTTACACCGTCGATGCGCACCATAGTAGGCTGGAAGGCCGTCTTGCTTTGAGGCCAGGGCTCGTGATAACGCAGGCACGGCTCACCAGTGTGAGGGTGGGGCATAACTAGTGGAATGCCAGTCATAGCGGTGCTGTCAAACGAGCTCGTGGCAACACTCCAGGCCAGCTGCTGCAGACGCTCCAAGGGGAGCGAAAGGGGCAGATGCTCAAACACCTTGCGAGATAGTGTGAACAGAGTAAAGCCGGTGTCACGGGGGCTAGCAATGGGCGATGTGAAGAGCTGGAAGCTAGGAGGCGTAGGAACCTTCTTCTCCGAGCCGTCAGCCATAGTGATCTTCCTGGTTTTGAAGAGGCCATCGAAGTGGAATGGCATCCACTCCGCCGAGAGAACGTTGTTGAGGCCACGAGTGTCGTTACCACGGTCCTTGACCTCTAGCACTAGACCGAACTTCCACGCGGTCGGAGTACCTAGCTCGTGTGCCTTAGCCACGAAGAGATCCCGGTTGGCAGTCTTAGTGAAGCCCCGGACAATGACGGGCGAAACAATCTCCGCTAGAGCGCGCAGCTTAGCAGCGTCAACTTGGTGGATAGAGGCCTTGCCGCTGCCGGGGGCTGGGCGGATGACCATACCGGCAGGGTAAATGGGCTCAACGCTGATGGGAACAGGTGCGCCAGTAGCCGGAGAAGTCCACTCATACAGCGCGCTCTTCTCACGGAAGTAGCTAGGACGGCCATCCTCATACACTAGTTCGTAGGCAGGGTCGTTCTCAAAAGTCGAGCGCAGGCCAGTGCGAACCTCACCGTTGACCCCGAAGGCGATGGTGCAGTGCCATGGGGTAGTGTAGGTGCCGGTGACGGGCAGAGTGTTGATGCTGATCTTGGTAGCACCGATACCTGGGTGGATACTGAGACGCAGGTGCGAGCGGAAGTTCTCACGAACGGCACGGGCAAAGGCATCACCACGGGCCAGCATCTGCTTGGCAATGTACTCGGTACCAGCCTTGAACTTGCTCTTGGAGCGAGTCTCGTTGACGGGGTAAACATGGCACAGATCGGTGGCTAGGAACTTGATATAGCCACGATACGTTAGGCAAGTGTCCTTGTCTGAAGCGATACGGGCCGAGGCATCGAATTCTGAGCGGCCAAAGTTGTTCAGTAGAGTGCGGCGGAAGTTTGTGGCGTTGGCGGTGTAGGTGATCTCGTCCATCTTGGCAGGCAAGTTGGGGATGTGAACTAGATCAGCCAGACGCGAGAAGGAGATGTTGTCGAAGCCCTTGTTGACAGCCATGGCGCGCAGAGCCTCACCGTAGGCCCAGACATCACGGTCCGGAACACCTAGAAGGTCTAAACGATAAGGTATGCATGTTAGTACGTGCTGTCCGATTCTACGTGAGACCAACGTTGGGCTGATAAAGACTTACCGTTATATACCAGACCGTCGGAAATGATAATAAGCTTGGCTCCGTGCTCATACACATCGCCAATAGCGGCACAAAGGCCGTTTAGGTGGGCCAAAGCGAATTCCTCGGCCTTGTCTGGGAGACGTCCCAGCACCTTATCAGTCGAGTTGGGCGACTTGAAGGGAAAGGCCGGTAGGCACATGGTGATAGGCACGCGGGCATTGACCTTGCCATAGATCAGCGATAGGAAGCCCAGGCGGCCCTCAATATCTGGGAAGTTGCCATCGGAGCCATCTTGAGGGCGCGACAGGCGGTAGCGCTGGACAATGTCTAGAATATCAGCAGCCAGACCCAGCGAGGCAGTGTTCATGGCATCCATGGAAACCTTGGAGAGCACCTGCAGCTCAGGCGATGGATGGCGCGGCGGAGTGTCGATGGTGGCAGCGGGCATCGTGGGCTATATTCCTTTATATAGGGTCTATAATATGAGTGAGTTGGTGTCCTGTGGAGGTAAGAGGTAAAAAAGAAAGACGAGCAAAGCCTTGAGTCTTGAGCGACAGAACAGGACAGAAATGGCGGGATAGAGATAAAGAAGGAGGAAGAACACAGACTGGTGTTACAGACTCAGGCCAAAGTGATGGATTAAACGAGGGAATCAGCAATGAGAAGCGGGTAGTGAGTAGAAGAAAGGAAAATGGGAAGCAATATCCCGGCGTGGGACCAGCCAACTATTATACTAGCCGGGCCGTCTGGCCGGGTTCTTTGTGTCAATCTGGTGATGCTAGGCAAGATTCCCTCTATCTCTCTCTGCCATTACCACCAGCAAAGCCTATTGTGGCTACGTTATCTACTCCTAGGTCTCCTTCGCACTCTATCCTTCTCGGTCATGTTTGCCCATTTTGTTTATGTTCGACAAACGAAAAAATGCTCTCAAGCCACATTGGGCAGTAAGAAGTTTGTTGAACTCGCACTTTTTCCTCGATGTGGAGGGTTCTGTTTCTAGTTTGGTGATTTCGAGTGTAGAAGCTCAGGCCATCGTGGCGGTCATTTTGATGACTCGGCCTTCCTTTCTAGGCGTTCCAGAAGCCCGGCCTAAGCTTCTCTCCAATGTCTTCAATCCAATCCCCAATGGAGTTCTACTAATTCTACCAGCATTATACATACACAAATACTCGTCTGGGCAGTGTTGGACACGCCCCTCCCATCCCATCCCTTCTTCTCCTTTCGTCCTACCAAGGGTTTCCCTCCGTATCAGCCATACACTGACACTACTACTATCACAACATGCCTTTTCCAAAAAACCAAACCGCGCAGCTTCGATCTCTCAGGAGGAAAGTCTATTGTCTGTGCGTTGTTGATGAACACACACGATAAAAATCTATATATGTGTGTGATATATGCTATCACGATATACGGGGAAGGAAATTCAAGTCCTTATTGCGTAGTTTATATCCTGTTAGACACACGCCACCGCCAATTTACATAATCTGTACCTATTCCGCTGGAGTACGGTCAGGCCTGGATATAACATTTAACATGTCACCTTACTGTAAATAGGGCGAGCACTGGTAACAGTCAGTGGGCATTGTCAACCGTAAGCATTTGTAACTAAAGACAAAGATCAAGCTTCTACTATCAGTCAGTGCCCTCCAAAAAAACAATTAACTCTCCTTGTTAGACGGCTCCTACGGTGTGACGTTAGGGATCTTTCCTTCTTTCCTCCAAATTACAACGTACACTGTACGAATGATGGTAAAAATAAGTTCTCAGATATACTATGTGTATAAGTACAGTATACCATATATATTTTGTGTGGTATATTTACCGCAGTGCAATGACAAAGTGACGCCTAATCAACATCGTCTAATTTCCATGTTCTCTCACGCCACCCTTTACGTCACAAACCAAAGGGATTTTTGCTTATTAAACCTCGAACTCTGTTCACGTCTTGTTACATGAGGCTTTCAGGCCTTCTAGTATGTATACCAAAACGATACCGCTTTTCGCCTACTCTGCCTCCGGTTATAACTTTATCCAGCCTAGTTAGACTTGGAAAGGTAACCCAGGGAAAGGGCTTGGCTAGATCTACAAGGCCAGGATTGAACAGACCTATAGCAGTAGGTAGGGGACGGGATGGTACTAAGTCGTGCTGATATTTTCCATAGTTAACACTAACTACCTACCGCCAACTTCGTGGTATAGTTTCAGTTATTATATACCAGTCGCGGCCTTTTATCATGCCCTTGGCTAAAAATAACCGCGCGTGACGATCTCTCAAGCTGAATTATCTAGTCTCTTTACTCTCCGATGCCCTTGTACCAGTAAAACATGTGTATGATTCCTTGTTTTTCCAACGATCGGTTAGGTTGCCCGCCAGAGTTTTGACTCTTTCTCGGTTAGCTTACACGCGCGGGATAACAATCAGATTCATATTTCAGTTTGTAGTATTTTCATTGTCTAAGTGACGGGCAGAGTGATCCTATGATCGGCTCACAATCGCCTGTTACGCGGAAAAGGAGAAATAAGAAGAAGGTCATATCGCAGGAAGATACGCCTCTAGGATGGATGATAAGAACGCACGTTGAAATTCGGTACTTTTTAACTTTTGGATGTTCTCTCATCGGCTGGTATTTGCTTTCGGTTCGTTTCTATATTCTCACTTTCGCTTCCCCATATGGTTACACACTTGAGTTTCTTTGGGGGTGGGAAATAAACATCTCAATGATAACTTAACCTTCTCAATGAGTTTGTCAGTATTCCTCATCATTGAACTCATATACCATTACTATCTAAGTATCATTTCGTCTGACAGGTTCCGAGACGCTGGTGCCATCCCCTTCGAGCTTTGTCACGTGTGGATAGACGGTATAAATGATTACATTTTATGCTTCCTGGATACTACAATCATACTACAGTGGATGGCAGAAAATTTCAAGAAAATGCATGTACTATGAAGATATATCCCTTACAAGGGACCTCTGTAAAGAAAATTGAAAGAAAAAGGACTTCAGTAGAAAATGTGGATAGGCCTCCCACCATCTTCTCGTGAACTTTATCCTCTTTAAGTAAGGAAAATGAGAAAATCCCACGTCCATTTTAAGGGACTTTAACATTACAACAGAAAAAAAACCCAAAAACATAGAAAGGCGGCAGTGAAAGAGAAAAGAATCGCCAAAGCGCACGCCACCTAACGATCCGGTAACTCGATAATAAAACAACTTCCAATATAGTCATACCTCAACTGTATTAAGTTAATCAGATCATGAACGGTTCTCGATTCGGTTGCTATTCAGTGTCTCTTAAAATAATGTACATGTGGTCGTAAAAGCATAGAGATAACATCGCCCTGTTAAGCGTCGCCACGGAGCCAGGACCAGAAACTACGGCATACGGCCGTTGAGCTTTGTCATCATTATGGTAGCAGTCATTGTTAATGTGGAAATATCAAAAGACAGAAAAGGAGAGTACAATGCTTATTTATTGCTCCTCATTTTTGTTACTTAAAGTGTCATGTAAGTCACTGAGGGTTAGCAACCATTCCTGGGATGCGCCAACCCTAACATATAAATCATGAGTTGTTACACTAACGAATTTCAAGTGTTTTTTCTTTCTTTTTTTGTTTTACAAACATTCCCATAATGAATATCTGAGAATCAAGACAGAAGGATGGAACACAAACGGACAGATGCCGACGATAGATGAATGTCAAGTTTAAACTAACAATGCAAAAGAACCCTTGCCATCATGTATCATGAAGTGAGCCGTATGACATGTCGTGATTGCGAATTTCTAGCCCCAGACGCTTTGGTAAGCGTAGTGAAAATACGGATGAAAACGATTGTAACAGTAGCAATTCACGGAAGAGGAAAAAGAGGGAAGCCGTTTGCCATCATCTTTCTTCGCTTCTCTTTTTTCTGCCTTCTTAGAACTGTCTGGAAGCCTGTCATCGTGTAGCAAACATGCATAATTCGTAGTGTAATATGATGGGGCAATAATAGATCGGACAGAAAATAAATACATAGAATGAAGCAGTAGAAAAGAGAAACAGCCATTTCATCATCTAAGCGAACGCGGAATAACGACAAAGCACCAAATAATCTCCCTTGATTAGACGGTTAGTATAGTACTTGACTCTAAAATCTTAATATACGATAGATTAACTTAATATCATGCCTTGATATTAAAGGTACTCTCCGATTTCTACCCATACTCTCCATACAGACAAACAGACATTATATTGGTACAAGCAGTTCTAGATAAATCAAAGAGTATAGTATAATAAAACCAAGAATATAGCTATAGATTTATACAAAAGATATGAAAACATCAGTTTTGTCCCCAAGTGCGACGTTACGCGATGAAGCCAGGTCAGATGTTCTTTTTTTCTCATTTGGTTACTCACCCCCGCCCCCACCTAGTGTATTTCTGGGATATATGGAAAGTAAACTGATTGACATGACACATAGAATTTGTCTTCAGAAAGGTGGCGTTGCTCTGTTTTTCATGTAAGGAGAAGGGGAACTGATACTGTATAGCTGGCCGTAGATGGAAGAGGAATATATGATAGAAATGAGAACCTTCTCCATTCAGAAACTCATAAACAGGGCTGCAGATACAACGTGTTCTTGTGATACTTGTGATTACTTTTGGAGACAGAGGAGATATAGAGTCTTCTGTTTCTTGTATCACATCTACAGATAACGTAATCCATAAGCGAATCGAAAAGTTTTAGTATCTTCACTGAAAAGTCAACCATAACACTCTGAATTAACACAAAACTCGTTAGGAATTCCTCTTAATATATCTCTATGTCTATCTGATATAACCTTGATTTATGTCCTGTCTTGCCGAACACACCACATTGTCTTTTCGTCCTTCGTTTTGGGCCTATGTGTAGGTAGCTCTATAGCAGACTCTAAGATGCTATATTCGGCTTTAAACAAACATATATCAAGCTCAGATAGCCTCTAAATCTTTGCATTTAGCCCTTGATCAGAAGACATATCTCCTTGCAATATGGTCTTATTTCAAAGCTTGAAGGGCTGAAAATATTTTTAAAAAAAATTATAAGTTGCTTCTGTGATTTTCGGTAGACAAAATTGTGTTCAAGTGTTCGGGGTCGTGTGGTCATGGAAAGATTTCCGATTCCCTTGTATTTCCGACTTGCTTATGGATGAAGTTACACGGTAAAAGAAAAAAGAACAGCTTGTATTTGGGCATATACTGACTGAGTAGTCTTGTGACATATTTGTAGGACAAGAATCACAGTGTGCTCATTTCAAGCGGTGTTCTGTATCATCAACTACAAGTATATATAATTGTGTCTCTTTTGTTGCAGATATCTTACTTTGTTCTGATTGATACTGTATCGTACCTTTGTATATCACACTGGTACATCTTTCCCTTTCTTCGGCCTGCCATTCTTCGTGCGAACGATCCGTACGCTGTACTATGAAATTGGCCCACGAACTGCTCGAAGAAGGCTAGTTTCGAAAATAAAAAGAGGAATTAGATAGCAATAAGAACCTTGAAAAAGTCTGACACGGTTTGGTTGTATAGAACACCGAGCACATCATCAACTCCTCCTCCCATAGTCCTGTTGCCCAATTCTGCCCTAAATCGGTAAGCGAGAGCTGCTGCTGTCAGTATATTAGATATTATGCGATATATACGACCGACTAACAGAAGCTTATACGTAGTAGACTTAAACTACTAGGTGAGTTCATGCAAGCGAGACTCTGTCGTTTGTCTTATTGATAGATGTTGAATAAAATAATATAATATAAAATAAAGAGGTATTAGATGGCAAGAAAGACTGGAAATCTTTTTTGGCTTGTTATATCTTGATTAGACTTTTTTTTTGCGTGATAGGCGTCACGGGCCGTGGATTAGACGGGTAATGAATTATTCCGCTATCTAGGCTTAACTTCGTTTTCTTGTCTCTTTGTGTCTTGAAGTATCTAACGTCCGTGTGATGCAAAACGTTACATCAGGCCAGACAGATCATAGGGAGGGGTGGATATTTATCATAGTTGGTTTTGTATAAATCTGTATATGGTTGTGATATCCATATCAGGAAGCTGCAACGCCCCTTTGCTTAGCCTACTGCTGTAGTTCCTTTTAAGAAGAGAGAAGGCAGATAGACGGTTGAAAAGGGTCTGTTTAGGGTTAGTAAGAGAACGGCGCAGTCTATCAAATTCAACCACCAAGATGAAAACTAAGTCAAAAACGAGATAAAATGCATGACCCTTGATATAGAAATTCAAGTCAATGCTCTGACCGGCTCTTTGAAATGTGATGTTGGAGTAGACATAAACATGATATTCTCCTTTCTTGGAAAGAGAAAATGCTTGTTATACATCATTACATATTACATATACATAGAAAACATTATAACAAAAGCATTAAAAAAGAGCCCGGGCCTCGTTTCTCTAACAACTATTCTTTATCATTCTTATTTTCTTCCTCTAATATGATCGTCGCTGTTTCCGGAAGCAACATAAATCCCCGTGCCCAATAGTACAACATTAGCTACAGATACATAATTATTTCCCCTTTGCATTGTCTAGCAAACGTCATGTATTTAGTGTCACTAAGTTTTTAAAGCACCTTGACTGTCTTCATGTCTTATATCTTGTCGACGAAAGACGCCTCTTCTTCATTCATTTAGAAACCTATTTTGCTCTTGGCTTATTCCCCATACGCTCTTTCATTCTGCATACCAGCATCGCTTTCTCTTGTGTTCATCATGGCTTCTGAAGATATTTCCGAGACCGTTAACGTCGATCTGGCCATTGTCGGTGGTGGTCCAACCGGCCTATTGACAGGCTATTTAGCCCAGTCTCTCGGTGTTAAGGTGCTCATTTTAGGTGAGTAGTAGTAGCTATGTTCTTTTTGGTATATCAAGTTAGTAACATTCACTAACACAGATTGCTTACAGACTCCAAGGAGGCTTCGTTGGTTGTTGGCCGTGCCGATGCTCTGAATGCTCGCACACAGCAGAACCTAGAACTAGTTGGCATTCTAGATGAACTTTTGCCCGAAGGCATAACATGCAACAGTAAGTAGTTATCAATAAAGTCACAGTAGACGTTACTATTCTCTCATTACATAGATAGTTAACTAAGTTTATATATAGCTTCAACTACCTTCGCTGATGGCAAGTTCACGTCCCGTCAGAGCCACTGGTGGAACTCGCTGCCGTTCACATACCGCAAGAGCTTCCTGATGCTCGGCCAGCCTCTCGTCGAGGCTGCCTTAACTCAGCGTCTAGGCTCTTCCGTGTCATACAACACAGCAGTTTCCACCATCGCCGAGGACGACACCGGCGTGACCATCACCACCTCCTCCGGCCAGAATATCCGCTCTCGCTACGCTGTAGCCAGTTATGGTGCTCGCAGCACACTGCGTACTTACCTCGGCATCGATTACAGTGGCACACAGCCTAACATGCGCTGGGCTGTTCTGGATACGTTCTTGGACACTGACTTCCCCGTCTGCAACGAGATCGTCACTTTCCAGCGTGATGGCCAGAGCCGTGTCAGCTGGATTCCCCGTGAGAGAGAGCTGGCTCGCTTCTATGTGTTGCTGGGGGATGGTGTTGAGATCACCGAGGAGAACGCTAAGGCGTCGATCCGGGAACATATGTCTCCGTACCGTATCGACTTCACGAGGACCGAGTGGTTCAGCCAGTTTGAAGGTAAGCAAGACCAAGGCAAGCCTCTAGATATAGAACACAGACTAACTAACCTAACCTTCCTCTTTTTACAGTCAAGGAGCGCATTGCTTCCACCTTCGTCACTAAGAACGGCGCCGGTCGTATTCTCCTCGGAGGCGACGCCGCTCACATCCACTCCGTCAACGGCGGTCAAGGTCTTAACACAGGCATAGCCGATGCCATGGCTCTCGGCTGGCGTCTAGCTGCCATTCTAACCAACCCATCTCTATCTCCCGAAGCAGCTGCCTCGCTGATCAAGTCATACAACATCGAGCGCCACACCACCGCCGAAGGCGTCATCGGTGTCGCAGCTGTGCTTGTACGTGATACCATCCAACTAGCCAAGAAGTACGTTGGTACCATTGAGAAAAACGCCGGCTATATCACCGGTATGGGCGTTGTTTACGCTGGTATGGGCTCGCCACTAGTCCACGAGAGTGCCTTCGGTATCTGGACCGCCGGTGCCCGCTGCCCCGACCTGTACATGGTTCCCGAGGGTGCATCCCGTGCCAAGCGTGTCTACGCCCTTACCAAGGGCCAGTACGGTAAATTCCTCGTCTTAAAAATTGGCGGCCGCAAGCTAGTTGGTGATGTACCTCCACTGGCCCGTCAGGATAGTCTGCGTTTCTGGCACGTGATTCGCTCGCAGGATGTCGAGGAGGAGATCGCTGAGGACGCCATTGCCACGGAGGGCTTCCGGGCTGAATGGATTAAGGAGGGTGAGGAATACACGGTCGTCGTTCGTCCGGATATGTACGTCGGCTATGTCGGTGAGACTAAGACCGACGAGAACGGCTGGAGAGAGTATTTGTCTCTCTACGTATAAGTCATATTACGATTAGTCTGAACCACACAGTTAGCCAAGAGAATTAGAAATTTGACATAAACATCGGGACTTTTGAGAAAAGGTACTAAGCCCCATAAAATATTATGTACTCCCTACATATACGTAGTCTTCAGAAGCTGCCAGCTGGTAGATGTAGAGGCTCAAGAGCGTCTACAGTTAATGAAATCACCAACCAGAGTGAGAAGCAATTTCTCGAAAAGTCTGGCATGCAACTAGACCGTCAACTATCAGAATGTCATGGAAGCTTTAAAACCACTAAGTACTTGGATCACAAAAATATAAATCCCCAGGCTGTGAAAGGAACATGTGTCTGGGTCACTCAAAATCCGAAATTCATTAATTGGCTCAATAATGCCAACAATGATCTTCTCTGGGTCTCTACCGATCCAGGTTGTGGAAAGTCAGTTTTGAGCAGATTCCTCATCGATGAAATATTGCCAGCTTCACATGTCTCGGATACTCCACCTGTAATCTGTTTTTTCTTCTTTAAAGACAACGACCTTCAAAATAGTCTTGCCACGGCTCTCTGCACGATTCTATACCAGATTTTCGATCAACAGCCATCCCTACGAAAACATGCTTTAGACCCTTGGATACACTGCGGAATTCAACTGCAAAGCGATTTTGACACACTCTGGCAAATTTTACTCGCAGCTATTAGTGACGAACATTGCAATGACACCTTCATTGTCATAGATGCCTTCAATGAGTGCAACTCTCAGGGTTAAACTAGATTAAGGGAACTAATTACTGAATGGTTCAAGGAGACTAGAAATTTGAGAAGCTCGCACTGGTTGAAATTTTTGTTTACAAGTCGTCCATACAGGGGTATATGTACAAGCTTGAATTCTGCTATCGAAATATTAAAGATGAAAAGATGACGGTCAGATCCAGGCTGATATCGATACAGTTGTGCGATCACGACTTAGAGATCTCAAATTCCCGAAACGTTCGCGAGAGAAGATTGAAAAAAGGCTCCTGAGTATGAAAAATCGTACATATCTATGGGT
>RHLR01000897.1:0-12245 GCA_009806335.1 Davidsoniella australis
GGATGAGGCATAGGTCAGTTGCGTGCTCCCCCAACTGACCTATGCCTCATCCACCTGGTCTCCCTTCATGCAGGCTAAAGGGAAAGAAAGGCTAGAGGTACTTTGAGAGCCGCCCTGAGGGCCGCACTGCCAGTGTACTGTACCATGCCAATTAGGCTTCTGCACATCCTCTCCTCGTTACCAAACATGGAGTCTTTAAATATCTGTCCGGTATCCAATCCGGTGTCATATAATCTTAGTAATTTAGGTAGACGTTAAATATAATCAAATCAAATCAAAGCAGTTACGTCAAAATTTTGTCAGTTGGAGAGATAATGCTGAAGAGGACTTCAAGGGGAGGAGAAGAGCTTTGAGAAGAGCTTTGAGAAGAGGAGGAAATAGAGAAACAGCAGTAGATATGCCCACAAGAGGCGTACTCTGCCCGGAACAACTGGCTCGTACGACGTTGTATTGCTACAAGACAACAGTAGGTAGACATTCGATCAAGAAGACAAATCAACTTAGCATAGCCCTTGTTTCATTCTCAAGAAGACGCACTTTTGTGTGACTTATGATCGGCACGGGCTTAACCGGTGAGGCCCAACTCAAGGCCGTCTTGTGTTTTGTTACATCATGTGGGGAGAGTGCCGGCACGGCAGTTGTACAATGATGTCAGTGGATATACCGACGATTAAAGACTCTCGACTCAAAGCTATAAACTAGCTACAAGTTACTTTGCTCGGGTAAAACAGTTGTGGATCATGGCTATGGCCTTGATATCTAACTTCTTGTATTTATATAAA
This sequence comes from Davidsoniella australis, assembly GCA_009806335.1. NCBI lineage: Eukaryota > Fungi > Ascomycota > Sordariomycetes > Microascales > Ceratocystidaceae > Davidsoniella > Davidsoniella australis. The sequence goes on from RHLR01000897.1 coordinate 783, forward strand.
TATCAGATGAATGGCCTACCTAGTTTATTCCATCACAGAATCTAGTTCGCAGCAAATAATACTAGCATTTCATCGAATACAATTTTTTAGCCCATATCACAATTCACCATCGTTTCCACCATGAAGTTTCTCACACTCACGATGCTCACATCCACTATAACTCAAGCCTTCATAATCAACCGAAACACCACAACCAACACCAAATCGGCCTTCAAACTTCCGGACAACTGCATTGACAACAACTGTCGTTGCTCGAACAAAGTACCTTATCCGCCAGCTCATGATTACTGTGGCTTCTGCTCGCTGGATGATGGCTCACCGGCAGTCGTGTTTCGTGGAGACGACATCGGCGTCGACCAACAGCACAAGTATCTATGCTATAGTGAAGGCGTCGGGTGTTGCATGTATACGGATAAGACATGCGGTGGGCTCCTAGATCTCTTTGGGACAAACTGTGGTAGACAGGTTATCCTGGACCCAGATGATGGTACTGTTGATGATTAAGGTTATGGCGTCAGGAAATACGTCTATGGATAAATGACATTGAAATTATAATCACGCTGTATCTTTGAGAATGTCCATTACGCCATTCATAGTCAGGCAACCTTTTACTATACATAGTGGCACATCAGATCACCAAAGGAACCATAATCTGATAAAGAAGTTGCATCTGATCTTCCTAGACTTAGAGATGGATTTATTTGCACTGTTGTAACTAACTGTATCTTAAAGGTTTATCATATATGAACAAGTTAGAAAATTCACCTTCATGATCTTCTAGAACTGAGAGTTAAATACATTGAAAACTGTATCAAATCCGGCGTTGTCCTTAACAAGGGCTCCTGACAACGAAGAGATATCCAAGCTAGTGAAATCAACTCTAGCATGATGAGTACCAATGATATTCCAACAAGTTCGGTGACATGAATTTAGGCATTGTATTCACAAGAAGACAGTTTCAGTGTTCCCTTAAGGTATAATTGAAGTCTATCAAGATGATTATTGGTTGCGGAGCGGATAAGAATGCTCTGGAATATAGTCTTAGTTAAATAGTCAACAAATATACTAGCATTAGAGAATAGAGGATTTGACATCTATATTCATTTCTATGGGCGAAGGATATTTGTCATTGACTTGGAATAATATCAGTAGCATAGAAGTCACAGGAGGAGGACCAAACTGTTCTTGTAACAATATACTATATAGATTCCAAAAAGATGCCATCTGCATCTGTCCAACTGTTCATCAAAACTAACTTTCATCCCGATATAAACGATAACTAGGAATAGAATCAAATCATCCATCAGATGTCAAGGCTAATATCCAACTAGCTGATTTATATATGGCATCCATAGCTCCAAGTTGATGTCTTTGATCCTGTAAAGCAGAAGTATCTTTCCCCTGCAAGATACAGAATCTGTCTATCCAAAGATAACTAGCTCCAATCTTTTGGTAAAGGTCCATGGCCTGGTGTAGACGAGCTGGAACTAGACTGGATCTCAGATAGTCTTTTGAGAACATATTCTGCTTAGTCTCGGGAGTCAACTGTAGTGAAGAGCCAGAGACGTAAGATTCCCAGACATAACTCGGATTATTAGAGCTCATTGTGAGATATGCCATTCATAGCCCTCAGCAGCCTTCACCAATTAGTCTAGATTGGATAAGAAGAATACGTAGATATCAACTCCATCGTTGCATATTTCAGTCAATGGCTTATGCTACATTTTGAAGGTTGTCTATAAGTCAAATCTATAGCAAAGAGAGCATAGTTTGTCTCCTTGATACTTAACATCAGAAAGAAATACCACTATTAAGACTACTAAAAATGATGATATTGTTCATTTATGCTTACCCAACGGCACGAAGTAACTTTCTTTCTGTGTTCAAGCCTAGATATGATCATCGATTCAGAATTAGGCACCATACCAAAATGTTTATTTTGTATTCCCACTATACGGTGGTATGTTACTAGGTTAGGAGTTTAGAAGCATTATGAATGTCTTTTTTTTCCTCTAATGTGATATATTCTATGAGAAGACTATGAAAGTATATGGCAGGAAATGAAAATAAAATGATGGTTACAACTAGAAGAGGAAAGAGAGAGAAAAAAAAGGAAAACAAATTGTGACGGAGTGAGTATCTTGTGTATGTGAAAAAAGAGATAGATAGTAGGAGAAGTAAAGTCAAAGAAGGGCAAAGGATAGCTGATGTTGTTCTTAAGATGTATGTAGAATGATTTATGATGGAATTGTAAAGGCAAAAAAAAAAAACATGGAATGTAGAGATAATTAGCAGGCCTGTGGCTGTAGGTTCCAGGTATCGTCAAGTCGTCAAAGGCGAAGAACAAAGAGCAAACAAATGTGGTGATAGAGTAAAAAAAAATGAAACAAAATGAGTTAAGTGAATCAAGAGAATTAAGGAAAGAAACTCAATAGAGTTTCTAGTGGTGACAAAATAGCATCTTAAGACACCGTAAAATGTGTCTCTAGATACTATTTCTCAACTGTATCGTCATCGTCATCATCATCGGCAACGCCTCTGCTGTAGTTTTTTTGTATGTCTGATGGTGATCTTTAGGTCCGTAATAACGGGCTCTTCTCATAACAAGAAGGTTAGAATAAAGATCAAACACATATCTAGACATATTAATGTTCATGTGTTGTCGATAGTTGCTACTCTCAATCTCTCCAGGATGGCTTCTCAACAACTTCCCAGCCCATTTCGGCCTCATCTTGGCCAGGGAATCCCAGTTCGCCAGGTCCGAATACTAGGGGTGTGCGTGCGCCATCAAGCTTCCAAATCTGGCCTTCTTTCATGATGAAGTTCAATCTGCGGAATGCCCGTGAGTCCATACGCGGATCTGCGTCTAGAGCGATGATATCCGCTGTACAGCCTTCACCTAGCCAGCCAAACCCTGCTGCACCTCCTGCAGATGCCCATTTGCCACCGCAAGCTTTCCAACCGTTGATAGTGGCTGCACAAAGCACAGCAGAGACAGGCATACCAGAATCAATTAGCAACTCAAGCTCACGTGCTCCCTGGCCATGGGCAAAGATGCCCGTGTCGCCACCAGCTGCAATCAAGACACCCACATCGTGGGCTAGACGCACCGAGCGCTGCATGGAAACCATAGAGTCTGGGTCAATCATTTCAAGGGCAGCAAGTGTAGGGACATAGACGCATCCACGCTCACGCATGGCGTGGAAAAGCTCTTCGTCGGCTTCAGTAGGCCCCCGTTCAAGAGAAGCAACACCAGCCTCGACAGCCATAAGAGCAGCGTCACTGTTGATGGCATGCGCTGCAACAGGAATTTTGTTGACGCGCGCCTCATTCACGAGGGCTCTCAGCTCCGCATAGCTATAAGCCGGCACGGGCTCCTCCATGGTAGAATCATCCAGGGAGTATCGGCCAGTGCGCCGCAATGACGTGTCGACGTATACTTTGATGACATCAGCTCCAGCAGCTACTCGGCGGCGAACTGCAGAAACAACACCAGCTACACCATCACCGACATCCAGAGTGCTTGAAAGAGAGTTGCGGCGGCCTCCTGTAGGCTGAGCACATGACGACGTGGAGCCAAGTGGACTCGTAGCAACAAATAGCCGCGGGCCTGGCGTCAAACCTCGGTTTATGCTGTTTCGCAGCTCGGTATCGAAGGACTGCATGCCTTCAGTGCCCAGATCGCGGAGAGACGTGTAGCCGGCAAGAAGAGCGGCACGGACATGATTAGTAGCTCGAATAGTTCGTTCAACAACGCTCTCAGAGTTGATTTGCGATTGTGCCGACCGTTCCCTATTGTTATTGGGTTAGTGCTAGTATAGTTCAAGTATGTCATTGGTATATCTTACTTGAACGAGTGCAGAAACACATGTGTGTGTGAATCCACGAGACCAGGCATTACAAACTTTCCGCGTAGGTCGACATCGCCGGCCTTGGTGATGACCTCGGTGTCCGCATCATGCTCTACCAAGCGCGCAATTCTGCCGCTAAGCACATCGACATCGATGGACACATTGCTAAGAAACCGCTCCGTCCAAGGATCGAACAGCATGGACGTATGGATCGTGACAAACTGGCGCTGGCCTGCGCCTAGGCCCATACGCAGACTATTCTGTTTCGGCTTCTGTAGTTTCTGCGTGCGCGGTGTATCATGATGGCGCTTCCAGCTGTCGTCGCCAGTCGTCTTTAGTGGCGCCACTGATCTGCGTATACATTGGGGACGCTCTCGCTCACGATGGATAGTGGCGCAGGTTTGTGAGCGCGCAGATTGAAGATATGACTGCGAGAAGCCGGTAGATAGTGTAGCTGTCGACGAATTTATGGCCGCACTCTTCTTGATACTAGCAGCACTGCAATCGATCGGCAAGGTGTTTGAGGCCAGTAAACTATGCGTGCTGCTGCCCTTCGACATGCCACTGCAGTAGTTTTTGCTGCCAGAAACAGACATGTGATGGGCTGCGCGGGGGAACGAGCCTGGCCGTATACTTGACCGTGAGGCGTCCATTCGACAGGCGATTGCACTTGTAGACGAGGATTCGATTGACGTTGGTGAAGTTGACAATATACTACTGCTGACGGTGTCAAAGAAACGTGTTGGCATGGCTTCTTTTTGCTGGTCAGGCTGGGTGTCAAGATGGATTACGGTGGCGATTTGATGTGCTAAGCACGGCAACAAAAGATAAAGCGGCTGAGATACAGAGGCCGTCTTCAAGCAACAGAAAGAACCGAGGCGATTGTTATCTCGATTGCAGTCAGCGGCGACAAAAATGGCGATGTTTAGTCGAAGCAAGACTGTTTGTTATGTTCTCGATGAGCTGAGCTGATATTCAGCAAAATCGGATTGGCTCGCGATTTCGGTTCGTTGGGATGCCGCTATTGATAAGGGCAGTCGGTGGCGGACTTTCCGATGGAGCTTTTCCTAGCTTTATTTCTCTCTATTTCTGTCTCTATTTTGCTGAGCGCTGAGTCGGTAATCAATGAGCAATAAGACGAGTGTGACAAAGACTAAGAACTAAAGCAGCGGAAAAGCAGGATAAACCCAGCAGATATGAGATATGGCTCAATAATGTCTTGGATATGCTCTAATTTAAGGCTTTGGCTGCTAACTCTGGGTTTTTGGGGGTGATCTTTTCAATTTTCAAGTGCCAGGGCGCTGAATGCTTCGGTTTATGTGATAAAGCAATGGAAATCTAACGACCGCCGGAAATGGAATAACGCGTCGATAAGTGAAATATGGATGGTGACGATGGTTTTAAAAAAAAAAAAATAAGATATGTTGCAGCACGATGACGATTCAGCAAGCAATAATAATAATAATAAATAGCATAAAATAAACAGAGATAATCTCAGTTCAAATAAGGGGCCAAGAAACCAATCCGGGCAAGGCAGGTGAAGATGAAGCACTGATGATGTGGTTTACGTTTGCGTTTGCGTTTGTAGAAAAGGCAGTTGCAGTTGCAGTTGCAGTTGCAGTTGCAGAGGGATTTGCCAATAATGGCCTGTTGAATTTGCTGGCAATGCAAGAAAATGCAGCTGCACAATCCACAGCTCGCTAACAGACCTTTTTTTTTATTAGTTTTGGTTTTTCTTTCTTTCTTTAGATAAGTTATTGGATTTGTTCTTCTTTTTTCTCGTCGTTCTTCTTGCAATAAAAGGAGTTGCCAACCTGAATTTTGCCAATCAGCAAAAAATAATTGTATAATCAAGTTCAAAAGCCTTTGCAGCCAACTGAGAATGGTCTAGCCTGCTATCTTGGCTAGGGTTTGGTCAAGGGGTGGTAGCTTTCACCCTGCTGATATAAGATAAATATTCTTAGGGTTCCACTAGCGAACCGCTCCACAAAGTAAATCAATGGGTGTCAAGAACGTGATCAACAAACTGCTCTATCAAAACATATTTCTTCGTTTCAATATTTGACGCTAGTTGCTCGATCTTTATACAAGTGAGTTTCTTTCTCAAGGCTTCCATCGTCTTAGGCCTTTCCACGTCTGCATTGCTTCGCCTTTGTTCCAATAACTCCTAGAGGCATATCCTGCTCAACCTCCCACCTCCTTCCAGCCTTTCCGATACTACTGATATTCCCATGTCATCCATGGGCAATAATCTAATCAGTTGAACAGATGGGGCTGGGTTGTTGAGTTCCCGCCCTCGTCAAAAAGAAGAAGATTCGATGCCTAATGACAAGGCCAATAGAAAATGTCGAAAAGTAACTAGCCATTTCTTCTATCGTGACTCGATTTTACTGTAACTCAAAGTTGCTAGCTTAGCCCCAGCGGATATAACGATGCCTAAACATGCTACTCCCCGGCAGACATATCAGTCCAACGCCAAACCAAGGGCCTAACTACTGACTAACTAACTAACCCCAGTTCTCAACGTGAGCTCACTTCTCAGAGTGCCATTTTCCCGTCAACCGAAAGGCTGGTTGGTCCCTTGCCATTTATTGGGCTGCCCCAGATTTAACTCGCCTCATAATTCATTCTAGCCTTTCGTCTCACCTCTCAAGTGACCAAAAAAATAAGAAAAGCAAAGAAAAAAAAAGTCAGCTGCCGTACATGCCCTGATTATATATATATTTTTTTCTTTCAGAAATCAGTCATAACCAGGGACATCTATTATTATAGTGTTTCTTTCTTAGCAGTAGAGTTGGATAACAATATCTATTCGACTTTTCTATCAATATTTCTGTCCGTGCAATCTTATGATTCTCGGCCCATCATCTGTATTAACGACTTCACTATAAAACATGATAGCATTATACACTATGCCGTATTGTCTTGGTTGAAATGTATATCTCAAACAGTCTAACACTTTACTCTACTTTTATGCAACAATATAAATCCTAAGTGTATTGGGAAAATTGTTTATCACGGCTAATTAAGTAGCTATAAGGTCTAATATCCACACATAGCGTGGTGACAGTGACAAGTGACATTATAGATGGGTTTCATCAGGTTTTACATATTTAGTTATATATATATAGTACGAATGCATATATTTTACAACAACACGTTTCTTATTCTTTACACATCTTACAAGCCATATCACACCCAAAAACTTTCATACCAATTTTTTTTTTCTCAATAACTATTGTATTCTAAGGCTTATCGTAATCTCACTAGTCAGTTCTCGGTATTCATGGATTCAGTAGGGCAGTAACGGCTAACAGTTAAATACTACATTGATTTTTCACAATGGGCATTTGTAAATCAAGGCTAGCGCAAAACTACATGTCTTGGATGCTTACACATCTTCATGAGGCGTGGTTTCTGTCCGCTTATCACCTTGTTTTGGACCATGTGGTATGTATGTATATATATTTTAAGCATAGTGGGGCAATATACAACTAGATATACAGATACATATGTTCGTGTCAGTTATGCTAATACTAGATGTACGTTGTTGTCATTTAATGTAACGTTTAATAGGCTAATGTGCAAATTCATGCAGCTAGCTGTCATCATACTACATATAAACAAGGAAAATATTATCGTAATACTTATCATTGGCTATGTTTTGACGTGGCAGGCTAAGTATTGAAATCATTGAAATCATACTACTACGTATCTATCTGTAAGGCTTCAGGCAAATGGGAGAGAAAATGATTAAATGCTTTCCTTCTTAACTTGAATCTTACATATGCCTCTTTCCGCCAGCTAAACCTAGTCTGTCTGTATATAGAACCAAGTATGAACAAAATGCACTTCTACGTCGTTTTATCAGCGTGGGATCTATCTAAGATGCACAGAATCACTGATACCAAGGCTAGGGTCATGGCACTAGGGTTATTGACACTAGTCTCCATGTATGCTTAGTAACAAATGCGATGCGTTGTTTCAGAGAGTGTATATACAATTCACCATGATGCTCTCATCTGTTGTCATGATCAGATATAATAATCGTGTCTGTGTTTTCAAGATACCTAATATAGATGATGCAAGAAAGATCTTCAAAGTGTTCATATTCTATTTTGGACTGGGCTGAAAGTGTCATACATATATAGTTCATTGTTCAATGTTTGAGATACAACTATAAAAACCCGATACAAGAAACACGGCTATTTTAATGTGAAATAAGGTTATACTACAACTATCTGTACTAATAACTATTTTTCTAGAAGCCATGATATTGAAGCTAGAAACGCATTTTGTCTATCGTAACATAGCCTTCCAAAGATCATCTGACGTAGGGAAACATCATTGAATGAGACCGTAATAAGTCTAGACAAGGGGTAGATACTTGAAGAGCTGTGAAAAAAAGGGCTGAATAGTTTCTTATGATCATTGTCGGTAAAAATATGGAGGGCGCTAGTACCAGTTGAATAACGGGGTTGTTTTCTCTCCTAAGAGGCCTCATTGTAGTAATAAAGATTGGAGAATGCCAGTCACGTTCTCGAAGTTTTACCTAGATATGGTCATGATTTCGGCAAACTTATAACAGGGCTTCATTAAGCCAGAATATTTGGCAATGCACAATGAAAGACGGTGTATGGATTATATCAACCCTAACCCTATAGCAAGATATATTGGAAAGTTGGGTAAATAAATTGTTGTCGGTATTTAATGATTCCCGTATAAGATGAAGATTCTTTTTTTCTATGAGGAGCTCTCCACATTCAAGTCTTTAAGATCCTTGAAAAGGAACATGTGTAGATAGATATGCACCAGACACATGAAACAACTTTGGGTATGCAGGTGGACCTATAGTTGGGAACTAGATGGCTGCATGCATTGTTTGAAACGACCGATGCAGGACGAAGGAGAGATAATATTCATGAGAAAGTACATACATATCTGCAAGTTGTTCAATGCATATTAAGACTGAAGAAAAAGAGAAAGAAAAGGAAAAAAAGGAGGCAAACATGAACAAATGAAAACCCCGAAGATAGTCTAGTTGAGGGGCTCGAACAGGGCCTAAAAGGCTTTACAAACAGATTCAAGTCCGAATCCAGATGCACTATTACAAAACGGGCGTTTAACAGAGGCCATTGTGGCTGTTTGACGGCAAAGCCAAAATAACTGTATATGTAAGCTGTAGAACACTGTACTTAACTGAAGTTAACTTCATGATATCTCTTAGAGAGTTGTCAGCATAACATTTGATCTTTCTCAATCTAAATTGACTAGGCTGTGGACGTGGGCTGTGGATGTGCTTTAGGGATAGATAAATTGCAACAGTAGCGGTGCTATTATTAGAAACAAGTAATTTATTACTGCTGGGCGCTATGGTAAAATTTTCCCCTCGGCTTTTTTTCAATCAATCACAACAGCAACCGAGAAGTCGGACAGACTTTGTTGGGTTGGATTAGACTAGTGGACGACGTTTGCTAAAGAGCCTGTCTAACTGCCTTGAGGTAGCCCTCCTTATAGCGAGAAGAGCCCTATTTGGGAGGATGTTATTGGCAGACGTTCCATACCAGCCGCTGGCGGGTTGTAAGCACGTTTTTCTTCCTTCGGCCGAGAAAAGAGTGAGAATATCGAGTTTGGTAATGTTCCTACTTATTCACTTGGCTTGGCTATGGAGGTCCTACTCGATCTTTCTGATATTGAGTCTACGTACATGTGCAACTAAGTCTTGGTTGAAATCGGTAGAGTAAATTGGCTCCTGCAAACTAGAGTATTTATTAGTGTGTATGAAAGCTGGTGCTTGGACATAGGCAAACAGTAGCATAAAGTTCGGGGATGGGAACTAGGGGTCGATGCAGTCTACAGTTGCCAATTAGACCCTGCAGTATTGCAAGTGGCAGACCGCACAGCACTTTGGCTTTCGTAATGGAGAACTACAAAAACAGGGAAGTGATATCGAGCTTTATAATGAGGAAGACAAACAAACTCGGGTTTTTCCTTTTTTTATTTGTGTTTATATACCGATACGTAGATATACTGATAGTTGAGTATAGTAGTATTTACCGGTTGAATGGGCATTAACATATCGTCAGACTAGCGTCGAATCGTTGCATTGTGGCATGTAATTGAGCTCCGTGGAATAGAAATCCGACGTCTGGTAGTACCCTAACGGTATCTGATCGCACTGGACTAGTACACTTAACTGGAGGTAAAGGGATACTTCGCCACTTTAAACAACTGTGAGAGATAACCGAGAATGCCATGATGATGGAATACATCATTCAGTCAAATTGGCGGTCGGGTCGGGGTCTGTCATGGGGAGGCGAAGTCGCGGTAATTTTTCTCACCAAGGCCACGCGACTTGTGCTCAGAGATACCAGCCTTTGTTAATGCAAAGAAACAACAAGACAAAGAGACAAGGAAAATCAAGGTTAGCTAAGTTCAAGGTTACCTTTATTCTTCGGCTCGAAGGGTTTAGCTAGCTGTCAAGGACAACAGGCAAATAAGCATCGTCACGGCATATCCGACCGAAGCGGGATATTGTTTGGGCCAAAGCCGTACATATGTATACTCATATACATAGTTGTATATATCTTGGTGAACTCTGAGAAGCAGCGATTTAGAGTAAGACATTGCTTTGAAATCAATGGGTGGGATAGACTTCATCTGCTGTAGTTCCAGCTGATCGATACGTGGAACGACCCTGAGTAAAATGTAAAGAGGATAGCTAGCCTTTGGGAGAGGCAGCTGCCAACGCAAGACATAGGCAACCTCTAGCTTGTGTTGACTGTGAGATCATGAACCGACCAATTACAGGCTATTAGGTACTACATACTACGTATCATAGGATACTGCAAACCAGGCTTATGTAGCCAATGGGGACCCTGAGCTGGCGGAATGTGTGTCTTGGTAGAGTGATTCTTGCAGTAGACGATCACACTTAGAGGCACGCTATTTATGCATCCAGACCTGAGAATACGAGATGTACAGTAGCATGGCCCTTGCAACCCAGCTGGATTTGGCTGCTACTGTCCTCGTGTTTGTTTTCTCTTCGCTCATCAGTCCGATAGGAAAACAAAACCCCGAGGGACATCGCCCTTTGAATTGTCAACGAGTCGTTAGGCTTTCTCCTAGACGGCGCCCTCTTCCTAGTATTGTTCCGCGATATCTGGCGAATTAATCAGTAGAACCTGCTGCGTAGTCTTCTGTATAGATAGCATAGAGCGGGATTCTCGATCTCGGCCTAGTACAAGCTAGTGTGTAGCAAAGTCGTCCCCACACCCTAATGGCCACGAAAGCCCCTCAAAGAAGTAAACAGGACCGACTTCTTTGACCTCCACCACTCTGATCCTTGAACGGCACAAGAAGCGCACGGCGATACGATTAAAGAAAAAGCCCTACAAGGAGTGAAACTACGATCTTTGATGCAGCACGGCAGAAAATAAAGAAAAAACATACACAAAAATAAACCTGTGCTTTACGGCACTAATTGATATTTTGCCTTGTCGAGAGTGGTTGCTTCCTTTTTTTTCACTTGGTGAAATCATGCGGAAACTGCAATTGTTAGCATAGAGAAAAGCGAAACAGGGTCTCTCGGGAAATAAAGAAAGATATTTCT
>RHLR01000898.1:0-12228 GCA_009806335.1 Davidsoniella australis
AGTAACAAGAAAGAGTCGAACAGAAAAAAAACAACAAACAAACGTAAAGCCAAAGAAAGGGTCGCCAAAGAAGTAGAGTGTCGTGTGCGCAGGAGGACGTAAAATACGCCAGTGCGTATTGCTTCTTGTACCGTCCTGTATGGCTTGGACGGGTGCAAATCACGCTCTAAAGTCCCAAAAATCCCCCCTATGGGATGCCCTAAAGATGGGGATATGTAGGAAAGCTCGCTCCCAAACAACTGCATCGTTTTGTTTGCGATGTCCATGTGTGCCCCGGCTAGGCAACCTAAGGCTTTATTTCGTCTTTTTGTTGATTATTGCTTTATCACTTGCTGCCCTTTCTCCTCCTCCTTCTTCCCCCCAACCCAAGGCGTCCCGTCTCCTTGTTCCTTGGCTGGGCTAGGCTGGGCCAGGCCTTGTTGTTTTACTACTATCCCGGCATATAATGCCTCCAACACCATCTCAAACAACAATTTACAATTCACATGCAATCATCACTCATATATGTATTTTTTTCATCTCTCGCAATTCCAAAGAACTCAGCCATCTCATTATTTTAATCACCCCAGATTTCACTACTGCTGCTAGAATAACATCCTGAACCGTCATCCTTTTTCCAGTGAGGCTTCTGTTAACCGTTTACGTTCAGGTCTTATAGCACCTACTAACAGTGGGCCCTGTCAAGATCCAAAAGTCTAATGCAGGTACCATAGGGGTTGAAACACTACTATAAAGGTACCCAACAAATACTTGCCCATCTCGCTTCTAGTGGTAAACGTGGGGCACAGTAACCCGCATAATTGTAGCATAAACTGGTTGCATCAGCTGTTGTGCAAAGTACATGTATATGCATACCTAAGCATACCTAACCTAACCCAGGACTTGCCATAACTTAGAGTACTCTTCATGCCCCCACCTATGCATGATCTTGTGCACCCAATATGCATCACATTCTGACTGCATAACAGCTGCTGTTACTGCGACTCTGATATCGTAGTGGTGCAATAAATTGTAGGGCTATTTGATTTTGCAGTCATCCTCATCTTCGTATGACGTTCATATTTCTCGATGATTTAGACGGATGGCCGCATGCAAACACTAGAATACAACTGGTCACGTGCTTGGTCACGGAAGCCAACGGAGCTTGACGGACTTAAACCCCCTTTTGAATAACTACAGTTCGCTACGGGCTTCATAAAGTCCGGCCTGGTTATGACGAGCTCCAAGGTTTGTCAGCTTAAACGCGACGCTACGAGCGCAACTAGATTAGATGGCTTTTATTATAGTTAGTTGTAAGCACTCCTAATCAGAGTACAAAAAGCCTCTCGTCGTATTGCTGGAAATAACGAACTCTAGGTAGACACAAAATGCTAAAAGCAAATTCAATAACGCTCAAATTAATACGACTCTAAACGGGTTTGGGATACCGAAATAGAGAATTTAGATTCTTCGGCACAGGCTTTCCCTAGAACATAAACTGTAGTTGTATTATAGAACATAATACAACTACAACTACAACTACATCTACATATAGAACTCTATTGCCCTTAGCCATGCTTGTCCAAAATTCCCTATGAACAATAATGGTAACGCCAAATATGGACAACAACTTGGAGCATTGGCCAGTCGGAAATCAAAACCATTGGTAGAATAAGTTTACATTATCCAAGAGAAATAGTCTCGCTATTAAGCTAAATGACAATGGGGAGAGCCGCACCCACAGCTGGTAATTTGTCTCCATCACCGACGTCCCGTCTAAGTATGTATTAAGGTTATATGTGTAAATAGCCCATCCAATATCCCAATATCCCAATATCCAGTCTCGGTGACTAAATACAACTGTAGGCGTCGCCGGCCCCCATGCTCAGGTGATCGATTGGCCAACTTGTTTCTCCACTAGAACCATCCAGACTCTGTGCAGATCTAGATCCTACCATACGCTTCTTCTCGTTCATACCCTTTTTTCGGTTTATCACGATCGTCAAGTCGGTGCAAAGGAAAATCCCCCCCCAAAAAAAAATTTGAACAATGAATCGCACGGACAGGTGACAAATGTAACGTAAATACACAGATGTATCTATCAGTTCTGTTCGGCGGATTTATACAACGTCCGATATATCGTGTAAAAAGAGCTTCAGCCACGTTCTCATTGACCTCTTCAACCCGTTGGCTTTTGTTTTGAGGCTCGTGCTCAGATAGAAAGCCCATCTTGGATCGCGGCGCCCGGGAATCTTACTTCACTTCTTGATCTGATCGGGAAGAAGCCATGGTATCGTATCAACCTCATGTTTGTAATAGATAATCAATCTCCCGCTTCACATATTATATGATGCCGATATATGTATCTGCTCCAGATCCTCGTTTCAATATGGCTAGATCTCTGAATGTAATATTATAAACATGTTTAACGTGATCTTGATCGCTAGGGTTGATTGCTTCTTGGACTTATTCGATGAAGCAAATAGTAGCTCATGTCCGTGAACCTCCTACTCCTTCTTGATCAATTGATCTCAAGCCTCTATGATATCATGAACTCATAGCCTATTTTGAGTTTCCTCCTAATAATAGTACATTGATCTAGTAACGTCTTTACGCCGCAATGGTTATTAGGAAATTCATCGGACCTACCGTCATTTCGTGGCCATACGACAGTGGGTTCCTTGTGAAGACAGTTGATTAATGCCATCTTTCGAATAACTTTTGGGTGGTCAGCGATTCCACGTACTTAAGCATCTTCTGTGACATTCCTGGATCTAGTGTTGAAGCTGATAACTTGCTATCTAGTGCTTGTGGCCGGTCTGGCAGCGAGTTCCAGAATTGGCTATCTAGTGTTTTGCCATGAAACAAAACCACGTCAACTAAGCTGACAAGCCATGAGCTCACAACACAGGACGTTTTTCTCGACAGACTACGAATAAATTGTCTTTTTTTTCGTTGGATATAAATACTGATAAATACTGATATATCTTTCTTGCTTTTCCCTATCTTCCGCTAGTACAAGGAAAGAGGACTCTTTAGACTCTCGAAGCCCATCTTGACACTATCTCCCAACTCAACCACTGCCCCTTCACAACCCCTACCATCATACAGTAGAATGAATCTGAACTGAATTAACTTGACATAGCTCACTGACTACTGCGTTGAACTGGATGTCAGGTCTCTGGATAGGGCCCGGTTCATGTCAGGCGCGATGATGAAGAAAAATGGTGCTCGAAAAATCGAGGTACATGTACTTAGTTAATTGGCTCGGTGCCTGTAAATGATCGGACTCGAAAGTGATATTAGTCTAGAAACTATGTAGACCCAAGAGGATAAATAGAACAACAACAACAACAACGCGAAAGGACCGATGGTGTAGTTGGTTATCACGCAACCTTCCTTCCTACAACCCTCGGGGTGATACCTTTGGGTTCTTTCTTTTTGAATCCAAGCAAAAATCGAGAACACGATTGAAATAAGAAATCATGGAGCCCCTAGATAATCTGGGAGGTACCTAGGCCGATCCGCCCGGGCGAAAAAATCAGCTCATGATCAGTGTAACTGATGCGGACATGGTCAACACGAGTGTCCATGGCGACACTCAGCAAGAGAACCCGACCTGCATGGAGCTGATGGTTATCGACAACAACAGTGATGAAAACTATGACGATGCCTACAATGAATACATCGACGAGGAAGACTACGAAGATATAGATTCCAATGCCGACGCCAATAACGCTGATGCCGACGCTAACCACAACACCCAAGAGGATGAGAATACCGAGGGAGCTACAAAGGAGACCCCGTTGTCATCCAAAAGTCACCCTGAGAACAATACGGGGCTGATCACCGAGATCGATCGAATCCTCTCTCTTATCCGTGAGCTCCTCGAACAGCTCCTCGAACAGGTCTACTCCATGTCCAATAAGTAGAGGTCTTTGAAGGAGACGCAGGATGCTATACTCCGAGTCTTTAGAGACATTATCCAGAAGCGCCAGGGTAGATCCACCCCGGCTGCTTTTGGCAAACCGAAGAACGCCAACTCGAAGAACGGCAGCCCGAAGACCAACAACGGACCGAAGAACGATAACCCGACAAACAAACACACCTCTCTTGGCCCTAAAGCCGGGCCCTAAAATGTTACAACAGATGCTTGAATCTACGTGCACCTACAATCGCTGACCACCCTGAAGTTAGCTGGAAGATCACATCAGCCAGTTGCTCACGTCCGGAACATGCCGTCGTATTGCTGTGAAATAACAGTAGGTAGACATAAAATAGTAATAAATAAATGGTTATCACGTTGGTCTAACACTTCTTCTCTAAATGAATGGACACAAAAGGTCGGAGGCTCAAGTCCGCCTCGGTTCATCTTTTGCCACTTGTGGCTCCCGTTTTGCATCTCAATCGATCCTAACTCAATTTTTCATGAAAAAGGCTTGCCAGCCGATTCTAAAAGTCTTGGCACGCGGCCATTACTTGTTTTACATTGTTGTAGCTATTGTCCTAACTTTCTCGGAAGCTTGATATAACAGATCAAAGAGTTAGTGGGTTGTTGTGGCACTGTGTTACATTTGTCGGACAGCCATGTCAATACAATTTTAACTACACTTCTTTACATCTCACGATGTGGAATCATAGTTCAATATACCACGATACCTATTTTTTAGGGTTTTCTTCCAATTACAGACATTAAAAAACATAGAACTTAATAGACCTTAATAGAAAGAATATATCGGTATTAACTCGCTCAGTTTATAATTACAGTCTTCGTTTTTTTGCTCTAGTTCCACATCCGGCGTCTAGAAATCATTATTGGCAGCTACCATTTGGAACTCTCGCATATTCTTACACCTTAAGATCTAAACTTAGTAGTAATTACACCTATAGAGCCCCCGTAATATGGAGAACGCTCGACCATAGACTAAACCATCTGAATATATCAGTGGTTACTATTCCGGTAGAAGTCCTCCTCCAGATTGGTATAGTCTGCTATTACATAGAATCGTATTCCCCATTTGCAATGCCCATAACTATCATCAACGAGTAGTACTAGTTGAGAGGCAATGTTTTTACGGTAGCTTACTTCTAAGTATCCATATATCACCCAAAGTTAGGACTTTTTTTTCTCATATAGATGTTGAGCTAGTCTAGTAGCATCATGTAATGCCTCAGTCTAGAGCATTCAAAAATGGTCTAAAACTCACATATTGCCATGATAGTCCGAATCCGATCAACGAGTACCTCCCAAAAAAAAGTCCTAAAGATTAGATATCTAGAGGTCTATATAATAATGCCAGACTTTCCAATTCTGTGAGTTTTCCTGTTCATTTTTCTTCCTCAAACACATTCACTTTTTCTGTAGTGACCTCTGATACTATAGAAAATTACCTTTTTACTTTCAAAACTTTTACATTATACTTACCTCTCACTTCGCACAACTTTTGTTGCTACTTGTGTCACAGTATTCAAAATGCTTAATAAGTGCCAGTCTTACTCTCTACCGGTACCGCCCAACACCCCTCGCTGTGGCTCGGCTCAGTCCGATTATCTAGACATGTCTCCCCAAGTAAGCACTCAATTATTCCTACCCTTGATATACCATTTATTTCCTATCATTACTCCATATCATTACCCTAAACCATTACTATTCCATTACCCTTCTACCATTACCCTAACACACTACCCTGAATCAATACGCTTCTATTAACACAACCCTTCCATGATCACTTATACTAATACATTTCTCAGTCCTCTGTTCCTTTCTCCCCCAAGGAGGAACATGATTCCCCAGGTGTTGCCCGTATCAAGGCTATTAATTCTGTCACTAAGCAGAAGGATAGTATCTTCATTATGATTGGCATTCTATTAATCTCATGGGCCTATGGCCTTGATGGAACAGTCCGCAACACGTTCCAGAATTATGCCACTGCCTCTTTTAAGCAGCACTCTCTAGTTGCTTTTGTCAACGTTGTCCGTGCTGTTATTGCTGCCGTTGCCCAGCCCACTGCTGGAAAGATTGCCAATGTCTTTGGACGTATTGAGCTGATCTTCCTTGCCATGCTCTTCTACTCTGGTGGCACTGTTGTTCAGGCTGTTTCCAACAACATGGGTGTCTTTGTCTGTGGTGCTATCCTGTACCAGGTTGGATATACTCTGACTATCCTCTTGGTTGAAGTCCTCATTGGTGACAGCACCTCTACCCGCAACAGAGTCTGGGTTTCATATATTCCTGCTCTACCTTTCTTAGTCAACACTTGGGTTTCGGGTATCATTGCTGATGCTGTTATCAAACATTTCAACTGGCACATTGGTATTGGTATGTGGGCCATAATCTTCCCTGTCTTCTGCCTGTTCCTCATTGGCAAGTTTCTCCTTCTCCAGCGCCGGGCTAAGAAAGCTGGTGTCTACCCCAAGACTGAGAAATCCACTACCACCATTGGTCAGACCATTGTCTTCTACTCCCACCAGCTTGATATTGTTGGCATTGCTCTCATTGCTGCCTCTTTCTCTTGCCTGCTGATCCCTCTCACCCTGGTTGGCAGTGGCTCAGATGGTTCTACCTTTAATATTGGCTCTATCATCTCACTGGCTTTGAGCCCTCTTCTGTTTGCCAGCCTGATCTTCTGGGAGGCTCGCCATGCCCGCTGCCCCATTGTCCCCTTTGCTGCTCTGAAGAACCGCGGTGTCTGGGCTCCTCTTGTCCTTGCTCTATTTCTCAATCTGGCTTGGTACATGCAGGGTGATTACCTTTATACCTCTTTGGTGGTTGCTTTTGACTTCTCTCCTAGAGATGCTGTCACTGTTGCCTCTATGTACTCCTTTGTTGGTACTCTGGTTGGCTTCACTTCTGGCTTTGCCATTCGTTACTTCTGCCGCCTCAAGCCCTTCATCATCACTGGTACTTGCCTTCTTGCTGTGGCCTTTGGTATGATGCTCCGCTTCCGTGGCTCCCCTTCTCCTGATAACAAGATTGGCATTATCGTCTCTGAGTGTGTCCTTGGTGTTGCTGGTGCTCTCTACCCATATCCAACCCAGGCTTCTCTCCAGGCTCATCTCAAGCATGAACACCAGTCTGCTATGTTGGGTCTTTACCTTGCTATGTATCAGGTTGGCTCTGCTCTGGGTAATGCTATCTCTGGTCTTATTTGGCGCCAGATGCTTCCTCAGTACCTGGACACCTTTATGGGTGGTAACCAAGATCTAGTCAGTGAGGCTTTTACTGACCCTCTTGCCTTTGCCTCTAAATACTCCGTTGGTACTGATGAACGTGCCGCTCTAATCAAGAGTGTCTCCAGCACCCAATGCATTATGATCTATATTGGCCTTGGTCTATCAGTCATCATCATCTCCCTTGCAGTTTTTGCCATTCCCAATATCGTTCTAAACGATAAGCAGACACTTGTTGAGGATGATGATGTTCTTGAGAAGATTGAGGCTTCATCAAAGGTCTAAATTCTATCCACTGAAACAAACCCAAAAACCCTACAAAACCATGTAAAAAAACCCCCATCTCAAACTTGAACCTTGGTATTTTGTTTTAATTTTTACCTTCAGTCTTTGTTTTTGTTTGTCTTTTACATCATGATACAAGTTCTCAACAACTTCCATGATCTGTTTTGCTCTTTTGTAAATCAGGATTCAACATCCTGATTCACCCAGAAACATCTTTTTATAATGTTTCTTATCCTGCTCTAGTCATTGTTTATCGAGTTGAGGGGCTTGGTGTTTGGCTTTAGCCTAGAGATCTTTGTTTTTGAACGGGACTACATTACCATATGTCATTATATACTATCACAACAACTTGCTGGGAAGCTTTTGGAGTTGATATTAGGTATATTAGCCATGTTAGTCCATAGTTTTTAGTTTCATAATAAAATTAGTAACCTAAATCAAGTCAATTGTAACTATGAATCTTGTGGGTGATCGCTGTGTGTGTAGTTGCTCGTGTCACATCAAAAAGTAAACCCAGAAAAACTATGATCTAATATCTCGTTAGCGGGCATCAGAAGTCAAGAAGAAAGCTTATGTGTCTCCCCATCTGGGAATCGAACCCAGGTCACCTGCGTGACAAGCAGGTATGATCACCACTACACTAATGAGGACGGCTTCATGAACATTTCGGTGATAGTTCTGTATATAGTGCTGAGGCGGCTGCGCAGAGAAAAAAACTCATATCATGATGCCGTTGTCGGATTGTGATGAAAAGAAACAATAAGCATACCTTGAAGAAGTGAATCAAGCCAAGATATGGCTGTTTATTTACTCCGGGTAGGTCCCGGCAGTGGGTTAGCCGGATTTTCTAACCTCGATTCTTTCTGTTCCGTGTCCGGGCTTATCCCGGTTTCATATTTCACATTCACTTCCTCTCAAACACATGAAGAAAATGGTGAAGAAACAGAAAATAGATATTTCAGAGAACAGTCTTGAGTATATACCACTCTCTCCACGGTTGTGGGTGGGTCCGGCTTGACTAAGGCCAATGGCAGAGTTTTCCTGTATTTGATATTCATGGGAAGTTCTACGACGAATAGTTCACTAGCGGGCCGAGATCAATTGACTATTATTATTTGATTGATTGATTATGGACCGAGACTGTTCTAAGTAGATCTAATGGTGTTCCATAGCTTCATACTACTGCTATGGGTGTAAATATGCCCTAAAAGATGTTGGTTTTGATTTTACTCTTTTACGTCTACCTACTGTTATTTCGCAGTAATATGACGGCATATTCCGGACGGAAGCGGCGGGTTGATGTCACCTTCCAACCAACTCCTTACATCTTCTTCTAATAACAAAAATGACGGATTGTCCACGACAGGGCCGACAACATGTGCCTCACGGAGGCTAAAAGATGAACCGAGGCGGACTTGAACCGCCGACCTTTTGTGTCCATTCATTCAGAGAAGAAGTGTTAGACAAACGTGATAACCAACTACACCATCGGTCCTGTCTAACTTGAAATGTTAGGTCACAGTAGGGATCATGAATGTTTTTCGTAGACCCTAATTTATCAATAACCCTATCACAAGAGAATCAACTCTAACTTAATCGGTTCAATATGCATAACATTTCCTATGCACCCTGGCGATTAAGGTTGGTTATAAACTACATATATTCTCTCACACACCAAAGTTTTGTAGTTCGATAGGGCTTTCAGACATATTTAGATGCATGAAAGATCGCTGCATCTCATAAACCTAAACAACGGTACAGAATTTATTGTGGTTTCCTTTTTTTATTATTTTTATTTCCATTGTAACATTAAAATATGTAGCCTAAGAGCTTGACTACCCAGTATTCATAACTATTATTTGTCGATCTATTTACTGACATAACCCCTAGTAAAGAGCTGGGTAACCCAGATTTACTAGCGCTTACTGGGTGGACTTATATGATTTGCAGCGGTACCAGAACTAATACTAATTTTACGAAAAAAAAAAAACATAATACAGAGATAACCTAGTTACTACAGGGCAACTTCGGCAACCTTTCGTCACGCCAGGAGAGTATCTTCCAACTTTGAGCCAAATTCAGGGGTGAGCTGGCTAACCTGTCCTTTATCTTTACATACACGAGAATGAAAGAATGAAAGAGGCGAAGAAATTGAGAGAAACTCCAGGGGCCACAACATCTACTATGCTATCATCAACTTTTTTCTTTTCTTTTTTAGGGCGAGAGGTACAAGAAAGCCTAAGGAAATATTGCAGGGTCAGGGAGGGCCTGAAAGCGTTTTGCTTTTTTTTACTCTTATAGTTTTTATCCACATATATCTCGTCTCATGTACTTTTTCCACCCTGTAGTCTTTGGCTGTGTTCTTCAATTTTATTACTCCATAATTCCGTTTCCCTGGCGACTTTTTCTTTCTACATATCTTTTTGTGCTTTAATAGTATATAAACTGGGCCAAGCTTCTCTGATTTTTGCCTTTTATGCTCCAGGCTTCTAATTCAAATCTAGTCACCTGAAAGATTAAAGTGTTTAGTAGACCTTTTACTTTTCTAGTATTAGCAAAGTTTGAGATAAATTGACATACTCTCTTATCTCTGGTGAGGTATTGGTCAACGTTCTTCTAAATGAATATTTGGCTGGTGGATTTGTTTGGATTGGATCACACGGTTTAAAAGAGATACATACTCAATTTCAATATAAAAGAAAAGAGAAAAAAGTAAAAGAAGGAGCGTAACAAAGAGCCTTTTTACGTTCAGGATGGGTGAAATTGGCCTCTCAGGCTATATACAGGGCTTTGCCTTCACCTGGCGGCCAATAGATTCAAGGGGCCATTCTTTGATTCGTAGCAGCAAGCCTCGACTAAAAGATGCTACGTAAGAAAGTGCCACTACTATATAAATATGTAGCAATGAAAACATGCTTCCATTTCTGGTATCGAAGTGTCGTAGTGAGTTGTCCCAACTGTGATACGAACCATGTCCTTGCTCTGGTTGATACGACTACTACTATGACAGTATTGTAGAGAAGGAAGTGAGGCTTGCTTCTCTGAGGGAAATGGGCTAGAATAAAGGTGGTCCTATAATGAAGTAGTATATATATAGTATAAGATTCTATAATATAGTATGGAAATAAGAACCAGAGATAGGCACAACTATGTTCTCGGTCCTGTTCAAGGAAAAACGGCCTTGAGCGATAAAAATTACAGCCTGAAATTACCCAAGGACACTTGTCACTTGACTCTGACGATGTTTGTGCTCTCGGAAAAGGCGTGACCAGACGAGGCTGTAAGCGATAAGATTGAAATTCATTTAGGGAAACGAACCGGGCTTAGACACAAGTAACCATTTTTGTACCATGAACAATGTAAACATAACCAAGGTGATGATGAGACGAAATGCAAATGTTTACTGGCTTCCTAGTTTCCATGTGGCATGCCTTCATAATTGAGTTATGGAATGGGATGGATGGTAAGGAGAATGGTGTTTACAGACGTAGGCCATTATTATTCGATTCATTCATACATATGCGTACAATGATATGGTAGGCTAAATAGAGAGCGAAGGAAACGAAAAAAAAAGAAAGAAAAAAAGAAGTAACGAGAATGATAAGATACGAAAAGAGTGTCAGTAGAGGGGGGATATCACAATGTGATAGAGACCTGTAGAAATAAAATTCAACCGAGAACTAAGGAACACTATCACACCGGAAATGCGGGAGAAGCTCCAATATGTCCAGGAGGGGATATAGTTGTAGAGAAAGCCGCTATACATATTACATATTTACCAAGCCACCACCTTCGAATCACTACCCCTTCTACTAGCTAGTTAATTGATTAGAATTGAACTTACTCCGCTCGGAATGCATCATCGTCAAATATGTGACTTGTGATTACAACTTTGTCTGTGATGAAAAGCCAATAGGAAGCGCACAATACAAGTGTGTAAATTGGCGTTGCAGTGGTTGCTGATTTACTAATACAACTACTAGAAGCAATTCCCGAATGTCCTTGAGTTACATTGGTTCCTCCCAAACGGTAGCAGTATCGCTATATCTCCGAGGACGTTCTGGGTAAGATAGAGCTACATATTCAGGCTAATAATTTTGATCTTGTTAGTATACATACATATATTAGTACATAGTACACAGATATATATGTAAACTGGCTAAGTTTCCACGGACGTGGATTCGTGCATATTGGCTTCTTATCACAATGTATATTATGTTATTTATTAATGATATTGCACTGTCACACTGGCGGACTCTGTATGATGTTAATTCGATTCTATGCACAACTGTCGCTAGAACGACACATATTACAATGGCTATATGTCAACGTAATATATAGCAAGTGCTCAGACATTGTAATCAAGAATATTACACGCAGATTGACAGGTTGTCGGTCCAGTTTACTTACATATAATTCCTTTTGATACACACCCCATAATTAATCATGGTCTTAAAATCGATGTACTATATGTATGTACATGTACATAGCATATAGGCATCAACTATGTATGTAAATTTGTTTCCTTGTTTCCATTAAATCTTATTGAAACCTATCATCTTGAGACTTAATGAGAGGAGAGAGAGAGAGAGAGGGAGAGAGAGAGTGATGAACAGAAAACTCTGGCCCTTGTGCTCAATACTTGACTGATTGGGGAAATTGGGGCCTTTAGCGGTTGTATAATATGTAGTTAGCCCTCTTTTCTTCCGAGATTGGGCGAACACCGTAATAGTTAAAAATGAACGCTATCCAGTACTTTTAGTGCAAGCAAAGGCCAAGTCAATTGTATCGATA
>RHLR01000899.1:0-12223 GCA_009806335.1 Davidsoniella australis
GAACAAAGACTCACTTCTACTCGGTTCGTCGTTAGGAATAGAATGCCCTGGAAGTACTCTAACTGGCGCAGAAAGATGCTGACTAATGCGTTACGGTTCACATCGTGTAGATTACGCTTTTCTAGGAAGACATCTGCCTCATCGAGCAACAGGATTGCACCCCAGGCATGGCAGATATCGAGAATCTTTTGAAGTTCATGTTCCAGAGACCGTGAATATGTGCCAAGTTCACCGGCAGAAGCTATATACAGAGGACACTTGAGGAGCTCTGAGATGCCCTCAGCCGTAAGAGTTTTTCCAGTACCAGGTGGTCCATGAAGAACAGCTATGGATAGACAGTTAGTATACACGTCATCGTCATATTCAAGTCAACAAGCAAAAAAAAAAAAAAACCAGACTTACCAACAAGACCTTTGCCCTTTCCTTGGATGACGTCATCAATGCTCTCGGCAGCATGGTATTTGTGAGACTCAACCAAAGCCTTGACGATATCTTTAGTCTTCGGCTCCAGCACAAGCGAGCTATAAGCATTATCATTCCACTTGATCTCCGCTACATCCGTGACAGCAAACTCAAGCCATAGCTTTTCCGAGAATGAGAAGCCTAGAACGAGGGGAGATGCTAAGAGATACTCCTCATCTGAGAACTCGATCTCTGCCTCTTCTTCGGCAGACTCAGACTCCTCTTCTCCCTTGCCATCTGTTTCTTCGGCGCCGGCGTCTTCATCGCCTTTGGTAGAACTCGGCTTGGTATCCTTAGAGAGGCCTACAACTTGCCGCGATGCTTCGATATCGTTGGCTCTGCCGGGAACCACTGCTGCTGGTAACTTTAACTTGAGGATGTCGCCGTTTGGCTTCTTGATCACCTTAGTCACGAACTCGGGCTGGCATTTGGTGCCCGAGGCGCCATCATCAGACTCGTCCCCAGAGCCGCAGTTGCTGCCACTCCCACTCTCATCTTCACTGATGATATCATGATCGCGAGGACGCACCGTAGATATACTGTAGTTTGGGTTGATGCGACGATGGGTGGCCGCGTCGACCATGATACGGCCGTTGATGCTGACACGGACTACAGACTGTCTCTTCTTATAGTAGGCCATAGCCTGGTAGTGCTTATAGTTGACACCACAAAGCGATACAAACTTGCGTCCTCGTTCGACCAGACTCTGACGTATCTTGGCCTCGCGTTTGTGGAACGAAAGCGGATATACAGGCAGACTGGTGATCTTGCGGGCACCCTGGAAGGCTAGGATCTCCTCGGAGAAACTGGTGTAGCCAAACTGCTTACCGTCAAACTCCAAGTACTTGCCATCGATCCACCACGATTCACCGTTCATCATAGAGCTATGCTTCTCGCAAATCTCAGTCTTGAAGACACGTGGATCATCGTGAGAACCGTAAGTCGGGGTGTAGGCAAGAGTCGTGGGCTTCCAAAGGGCCCAGATCAGATCGAACGTAATGATACCGTTTTTCAGCATTGGGTATAGACTATGGCGGAGAGAGAATTAGTACCGGCTTGCTACGAGAGCACGAAGGTGGGATCACTAACCTTTTCTTGATGGGAGCATAGTCCTTGTTGATGTAAGACACGAGGTACTTTAAGTGGTTGTACTTGGTGCGCAGCTTCTGCTTGTTCTTGCGGCGGGCACGCTTATTCGCGCCTTCAGGCTTCATCTTCTTCAGAACCTTGACATGAGCGGCGAGGTCATCAAGAAACCTATTGTCATAGTTAGCATAGATAGATCACAATATATGAGATTAATAGCCTACGAGCGTCGAAGATATGGAATGTTGGACTTAGAGATACTCACAAGAATAGCGTATTTGGATTCAGCTTCGGTGTCTTTTCCACCAGGTTCACTCCACGGACATCGCCAAGAACGTCCTGTAGTGCTTCACGAAGCTGCTTGCTCTTGATATCGACTACCGTGTACTTATACTTGCCCTCCCAGTCAAAGGTACGGCGAATAACAAAGGCAAATCCATTCGAGATATCCTCTTGCGGGGTCTCTGTCGTGTCTTGTAGTCGATAGTTGTGGATTGTCGTGTCCCAGACTTGGTCAACACGACGATAGCCAGTCTCGCCTTTTTTATCTGCCTTGCCATGGTGGCTACGGTGGTCGTCTCGCTTACGACGATCGTTGATGCTACCGCTAACACCGCCAGAGCCGTTGTTACACAAATCTAGTGCTGGGTTGATCATTGTATGCCTCTTAGGCTGGGCCATTCCGTTGCCGTTGAGAATACCGTAGGGATCATTGACGTTGAGGCCTTTCAGTCCGTTGTTCATGGCTAGGCCTGGCATCTGCAACGCCTTGATCTTCTGGCGCAGCCTCTTGAGTTCTTTTCGAGGGTCCCTTTCCACGTCAGAATCCGAGTCACTATCGCTAGCAGGGGTCTGGGTATCTGATTGAATATCTGAGTTGCTATCCGAGTCCATGTGAAAGAAGTTCTTCTTGGGGAGACGGGATCCTCTCTTTTTCTTCTTCAAACTAGAGCGTCTCTTAGCCTTGGCCCTCTGTTTCTGCTTTCTAGTCTTCTTTTTCTTCTTCGCTACCGATGATTCAGAATCGTCTTCTTCGTCGTTTTCAGAGTCGGAGTCGGAGCTAGACGACGATGACGAGGAAGAACCCTCATCATCGTCGTCGTCAGATGAAGATGACGAATCGCTATCTGTATCTGCGGCGTGTCTAGTTGGTAAACCATGCTTGGATTTGGTCTTCTTCGTCTTTGATGTTGTCTTAGACTTGGCTGTCTTCTTACTGACAACGGTCTCTTCTAGAGGCAACGAACTCTGAGTAGATTCCACAGGCGTATTGATATCGCCGATGCTTGTTGGCGTCGACTGTGTCAAATCAGCCTCTTCCTTGTGGCTAGTCAAGGGCGTGACAGAGCCTCCTGCAGGCGGCTTGGTATCGACCACATTGTTGGACGAAGGCATCTTGTTACGATGACAAACAGAATGGTAGTGGAGAGATTGTAAGAGATAGAAAGATGTGAAAAGAAAACGAGTTGACAAAGTAAGCAGTGGTAGGTTATTGAAATGGAAAATGACGCGGACTCAGTCTGTTTCTAGTGTTAGCGTGGAACGTTGCATAAGTTAGGTGTGGTCAAAGTGGAAGTAAGGTTGTGGACTAAGATCTGCAAACGAAACAACAACTTTAAAAATAGCATCTGTCTTTCACTTTGTCCGTCATCAATATATAGGAAGCATAGAGCGAGAGAAGGCTATTCACAGAGTCGCATGTGTGAGGGGAAAGGTGAAGCTAATATAAGGCACACACCCGCCTCTAGGCTTATGTTTGCTGAATTTAGTGTACGGTACGGTACGGGACAGAACGAACCAATGATATGTTGAAAGAGGCGGTCAGACTGAGGAAGAGAATGGAAAAGAGTGCGATAGAAGCAGGAAGAGGAGTGGTTTGATGTAAGCGCAGTTTTATTTTGTTTTCTTATATTATAGTTCCCACAAGAAAACACATATAGAAGCCGATGAGAAACGAGAAAAAGAAGCCAAGACTAGGAGCCAAAGAAAACAAAACTGCACTTTTATACTATTCTTTCGGGCATAAAATCAGGCATTCAAGGTGCAGCAAGACTGGAGTAATAGAAGCAAAAACAGGCAGCAAGCGGTTTATTGTTTCTAGGCAGTAGGCCGGTTTGTGGCCAAGATGCAAGTAAGCTGGGCAACAGACAACATGCAAGTTTATATGCATTTCATATCCTGCAAGGCAGAATACTGGAGATAAAGCGCATATATCTGCATATATAGCATATATCTGTACGTAGGCATGCTGGAAATAATTCTTCTACAAGCTAATCAATACCCAAATATAACTACAACCAGAACTGGCTGGATTCAGCATGCGTACTGAAGGATCTGTAAGTTTGCCAGGCTGGCTGCCTGCTTACTGTAAGCCTACCTCTCTCTACCTTTATATAATGCATAATGCGAGAAGATGTTGGATTGGGTGTATGTAACAGAGTATGTGATATATCTGTATATTTACTATGCAAACAAGTAATCTCAAATACCTGAGTCTTCTATATACAGTAAACATGAAGTGAATTTGATGCCTAGAGGGAAAGGCAGAAGTTAGAATCAATAGTGTGACCTGTTGCACAAAGATCAGGCAGAAAAAAGCAAGACAGGCCCGTTAACATCTTTTGCAAATTCCCTACTTTAGCACTTGACATAAAGAAAAAAGAGCATTATTGCTATGATGCAATGTCGGGTAAATGAAGAGTACCATAATTACAAGAAAAAGAATAATGATATCAGCACAAAAAGACGTAACCATCGTGACTACATCAAAAAGAATGTTGAGTTGGGCGCGATTCGAACGCGCGATCCTTTCGAAACTGTGGAACCCTTCTCGGGCATAAGGGATTCAAGTAATGCCTTGAACACAGCGCCTTAACCACTCGGCCACCAACCCGGATGGACTTGTTGTCCGCTTGAGATTACAGCTCTTAGATGGGTTTATATAGGACCGACGCCCCGAGGATTCTCCGCCACACCCGGGACTGACAAAGCAACCGGAGTAGTTGGCTAGATAGCAGGATAGCTATAAAGAGTTACCAAGAAACCATTTTCCCGTCCGCCAAAAAATGGCATAATGGTAATCCCCAAGAGAGGACAAACAACTCATATTACGGCGAGGATAATCGATTTCTTATTACTCTTAGTAGAGATATAGACCACTAGTTCTTCGGGGTTAGGAAGTGGTACGCCGTTTCAAACATGTGAAGCTATTGAGTTTGTCTAGCGGAAGACTTTAAATATCTATCCGGTAACCAATCCGGCGTCGTATAATCTTAGTGATCCAGGTAGACATGAAATATAGTTAAATCAAGTCAAGATCCCCCGTGCTCTGGAGAGGAACAGTCTAGTTTCTCCCTTTCCCCATTTCCCCTTGGGACTGTCTGCTCTCGATATCATTGCTGGAATGTTCCTTAGGTGTCCTTTTGACATCGATCAAACGACCTAGCTATAGACATGGAATAGTCTGTTTCTTCCAACGATGTTGATATTCTAAGCAGATTACTTGCTTCCTTTACAGCAATTCCTTTATGGCCTGGAATTTAAGTGAGTGAATGTCACCATCAAGCAGACTGGCTTTCAATGCCCGGATGCTTGTACTAGCATTAACAATCTCCCATCCAGATGGTCCTTCTTGTTAGAGGACTAGTCCAGACTAGACATTGCAGTTTTGTCTGAAAATGGAACTATCTGTTTTTGCACCTTTCTATCAGTCTTGGGCCGAGATCTTTGGGTCTATGTAACACGGCACGAACTTCGGCATATATCGCCACCATTATAGAATGAAAGTTTACCTAGTTCCGCTTAATGACAATAGCAGCATATGACGATGCTCGTGGATTGTGTGGGGAAGGGAGGTTCGATCTTTCTGGAGATCTTGACTTGGAGAGTGATGATTACCGGGCTTAACGTAGCCATCTTCAAGGTGGACCTATCTTGGCTGTCTTTCACCTTGCCGATTACGACTGGGGTGATTGGCTTGTTAGATTCCGTGTTACATCTGGCCTAGACTGTAAAAGTGAGCCGGTGGGCCATGTACAAAAAGCACGGAAATTGCAGGCATGTTGTGGATGCTGACAAGATGTCACGAGTCTCTCCTCATTTTGAAGTTGGCGTGATTCTAAGATGGATAGAAGAATGTGAGGTCAAACAACATGATTTTGAGTCCTATGAAACTGCCGGTAAGTTTGGCTCTTACTTGCATATATTAGTATTCAGTACGAGGTCAACTAACGTTTTGATTCGGATATCCATGGGCTTCCATCACATTTCCGATTGATTGATGTTCACGAGATGCCTTTGGTCAAGTCCAGTCTCCAAGATGATATAAAATATGTTGCCTCTCTCGTTTAAGTTGTATGGGAGGCTCAGTCACAGGGTGTGGAGATTCTGCAGTTAACATCA
The DNA here is from genome assembly GCA_009806335.1 of Davidsoniella australis. NCBI lineage: Eukaryota > Fungi > Ascomycota > Sordariomycetes > Microascales > Ceratocystidaceae > Davidsoniella > Davidsoniella australis. The sequence goes on from RHLR01000899.1 coordinate 5,950, forward strand.
GAGTCACTTTGGGAGTTCCAGAACAATGGATTCTTTGCGAACAACACTAAAGTTCCCAATCTGTTGTCTGAGTGTATCGCACTTTGCTCAGAACTTGGCTTTTATTATCTTTGCTATCTAGAGTCACCATCTTCAGACAATTCTGCTCTATCTCGGCATAATGATTCAAAGTTTTTATCAGCACCAGGCAAACGATACATTCTCATAGACCAGGCATTGAAGTCAGTTCAAACGTGCATAATAGTATAGTAGATAAACTAATAGTCATCTTAATCAATTATTCTAATACTTATAGACTTGGGTGTGAATATGCATTCATATATATATGTCAGTCTGAGGACTTTGGCTGATACTGATTCTGTAAGCCTGGGCCTTCTTCGGGGCTTTATAATTTAACCCTTGGCCGATAACCAGATGCTGAATAATAAATAAATAAAACCCCTCCGCGGGGCTTATTTAAGTTTCTCAATTAAGCTAGTTAGTTAGTTAGTTACCCTCAATGTTTATATTGCCCTTTTTAGTCACAAGCTATTTTTCTCTACCTCTCTCCATCAATTAACAACAGCCTTGACTTGAGCTTTTACAACACACCAATCCAACTCATCGTCTTCATCATGTCCCACCAACACTCGCACGATCAAGGATCGGCCGGCCATTCTCACTCTCACGAAGGCGGCTTTAATGCCCAAGAACACGGCCATTCTCACGAGATTCTAGATGGACCTGGCAGTTACCTGGCCCGCGAGATGCCGATAGTCGAAGGCCGTAACTGGGTCGAGCGAGCCTTTACCATTGGCATTGGCGGGTACGCCATCTCCCTTCATTCCCTTCATCTTCCTCTCTGTAGCCGTATCCTACCCAGACGCATATTAACTTCTTTCTCCATCTCTCTAGTCCCGTGGGATCCGGCAAGACAGCACTTATGCTGGCACTTTGCAAGACGCTACGCACCAGATTCAACATTGCCGCCGTGACCAACGACATCTTCACGCGCGAAGACGCCGAATTCCTCACTCGTAACGGCGCTTTACCCGCCGCCCGTATCCGCGCCATCGAAACCGGTGGTTGCCCACACGCCGCCGTGCGCGAAGATATCTCGCTAAACCTCGGTGCCTTGGAAGATTTGCATGCCGAGTTCAAGACGGATTTACTGCTGATCGAGTCTGGTGGTGACAACTTGGCTGCTAACTACTCGCGTGAACTCGCGGATTATATCATTTACGTCATCGATGTTAGTGGCGGTGACAAGATTCCACGCAAGGGGGCCCCGGAATCACTCAGAGCGATCTGCTGATCGTCAATAAGACGGATTTGGCTGAGGCTGTCGGTGCCGATCTGGGTGTTATGGAGCGCGATGCCCGGCTTATGCGTGAGGGTGGTCCAACCATCTTTGCCCAGGTCAAGAAGAATGTCGGCGTTGACGATATCGTTAACCTAATTCTAAGCGCATGGAAGGCTAGTGGTGCCGAGGAGGTCGCAAAGAAGCAGGGCGGCCCTACGCCTACAACTAGCGAGTGACCCTAACGACAAGGCACTACCAGAAATATGGTTGTTATGCTCGCCATATTGTTGTAAAATAATCACAGTACTATTAATTCAACTATCACATGTTTTGCAAAGGGGCCATTTGCAGAGTCTGTGTATATTCGAAAAAAGAAAGAAACTAGATATGGACGGTTCATTATAAATAAAGTCGTTGTCCTATTCAAGCATGAAAAAAAATACAGGACCAAATAGCAAATAAACCAAATATAAAACCTCATAGAACCAACTTGAAAAAAAAAACTTTTATTTCCCAAAACAAAAAAAAACACCAATACAATAATGATATCCACATGCAAATTTTCATCATATGTTCCTCTTCTCCTCCTTTTGGTCATATTTTTACATTTCCATAGCGTCGTCGCCGCCCTCCTGCACTTCTCCAGCTCCAGCAAGGGGGCTAGTCAAGGGCACCGCATTGCGCGGGAACACTCTCTTGTACAGACTCACACCCACGGCATCCTGTGGGTTGATTTTGCTGTCAAACGTCGCCTTGAAGTATCCGTGAGTACCCAGGGTCTCTTTGATGAAGCCCGAACGGCCTCTCTTGGTCCATAGTGGCAGTGCCTTGAACCAGTCCACATCTTCCTTGCTGAAGAACATGTAGCGAATAGTCACTACACGTTTGTGGATATGGTACGGGTGACCCGTTAGAATCACACGCTTGGCAATGACTCTGCTCATGGATGGCGGCAGCGCTGTGCCAGATGCCACCAGTGTCAGCCCGGAACTGCTCGGCGTATCGGAGCTCTCGGCAACTACAGCGGTGCCAGGGTCCGTACGCTTGAAGAAGACGACGGGCACGGGACCCCAGGTGACGGGACCAATAAATGTGGCCACGGCGCTCTGGCCTGGGTGCAAGTAGCGGCTATACTTGTGCACATTGTTGGGGGTGTTACCAGGCTGCGAGAACAGCGGGTTGATGACGAAGCGGCGAGCGCCACACTGCATGATGAGCTCTTCCTTGCTCTTAATCGAGTGTGGGTAGTCGGAGCTTAGGTTGATCATAACGTTAACGACTGTCTGCTTGTGTTCGTGGCGAAGTAGCGAAAAGAGTGTGATGGGCTGGTTCAGTCCAGTGCTTCGGACGTGTGCGGGAACGAAGCCGTTGAGATACACGGTCACGCGGGTACCGGGGGTGACACCGCCTATAAGGGCTTCGCGGGTTGCCCGACTCCGCGCGCCCTGGTAATCCGAGATGCGTAGGAGGCGGTTCCAGTCTTGTGGTTCGTGGGCGCGATCTTCATCTTCGACCCATTCGGAGGTACGGAGTGACTTGAGACCGCGGTATCTGACCAGACGTTCTCTAGCAGCGACATTTGGCGACAGCTCAATTTCGTCAGGGAACTCCTTGTCGTCTTGGACTTCATTCTTCTTGAGCTTGCGGTAGGCAGCCAGGTCGGCGGCATCTTGCTCCTCGTCGGGCTCAATCATCATCTCGGAAGCAGGGTACTCGGAGGGAGCGCCGGCCTCGGTCATAGCAGGCTCGGCACGACCCTCAATGCCGTCTTCTGGGGCAGCCTTGGGTTCATCCTCGCTATTTTCATCGTCGTTATCGATTTCCATATCTTCCATGTCGGAAGCCGAATCGTCGTCGGCGTTGTCCTCAAGGAACCAGGCAGACTGGTACTTGGAAGTTCCCTTTGGCACTCGCTTCTTGATGGTGTACTCCTCAAGTTCATCTTCAGAGAAGTAGTGGTGGTCATCTAGAAGCACACCTTTCTTTTGTTCCAGCTCAGCCTCCATCTCGGCATCTTCGTCGACCATGGCAGTAGTTTCGGGAGCTAATTGATCTAAGGTATCCTTATCTTCAGAGGGAACATCAAGAACAGATTCCTCACCAGTACTAGTACCATCGACGACGCCCTTGCGCTTGTGGTTAGCCAGTGGTGAAGCGACAATCTTTTCGACTTGGAAAGTACCCCAGTCGCCAATCTGAACGAGGCGGTCGGCCTTCAAGCCCTTGCCTCTGACGACACCGGTGACTGCGGTCTGGCCTTCGCCAACGGTCTTGATGTCTTCAACCAGCATCCAGCTGCGCTCCTCTCTCCACTTGATGCCCTTGGGAGTTGTGTTACACAAGGAACGCATGAGATTAGCACAGTCGACACGGTTATCCAGACTGAAGATCTTCTCCTGCTCAGGGTGGAAATGGGTGATGTACGACTTGAGGGAAGAAAGGACACCAGAGCGCTGCTTGGCGGGCTCAATTCCTTCCAAGCCTTCGACGGCAGTAAAGAGGGTCGACATGCCCTGGCCCTCGATACTACGTAGCATGAGCTCACCTAGCTGGTCACCTCTTCACCAGAGGACAGCAGGACAACGACAAAGTCGGCGACACGGGTAGCATTCAGGCAGGCATCGAGATCCCGAGCCACGGGTACGTACTGCAGTTTCTGCTTGAAGCGGTCGACGGGGGTGTACAAGGGCCCATCGGTGAACTCAGTTGGGATACCCAGGCTGTCGTTGAGCTTCTGGACGGCAGAGCGGGCATCAGTGTCGACACACAGCGGTACAACGGCGACGATTCTCGGGGCGCCATCCTGGCCGCTGAAGATGTGAGTTTCCTGCAAGTGTTCCTTGCGCTTGGCCTGCTGGCGCTGGCGGGCTTGGTTCTTGCGATCGAGCTTAGACATGACCTGCTGGTGGGGGGTCTTGCGGGCAAACTCTGGGGCCATGCGACCTATAACGGCCGGAAAGACACGGCGAGTTAGCATGGATACGGCGGCTGAGATCATGAGCCGGGTAATCAACGGGTCGGCATACCCTTGGCCGCTTCCCGCATCGAGCCCTTGGTGGCCTTGCGGGACTTGAACGACTTCTGGTTGACCTTAGTGGTCGGGCGGTGAGAATGGCTCATCGTGGCAGTAGGCATATTTGTATGGCCTCCAGCCTTTGTTCGTATAGGAAGAGACGCCACTTTGGGAAAACAACGATGGAAAGGTGGGAGAAGAAGCTGAGTAGAGAACGAGGATCAGTGAAAATTCAAATTGGCCTGGGTTAAGATCCCTCTTTCAGCGCTTTATCAGTGGTCAAGGGCAGTAAATAAAACCGTCCAGAATAAACACAAGAGTGGGCTCGATGCAACACTGATTAATTAACTGGACTTGACATGGACAAAACAGTCGAAATTGAATGTGAAAATAGACTGTCACAAAAGAGCCCCGCCAAAAAAAAAAAAACACATTTCGTAGGCCGTTAATTGGAAGATTATTAGCCGAATAAACCTTGTGTCTAGGTCTTCTTTCTGGTAGTGCTGTCATTACGTAACATGACATTTGAAATTTTGGTAGCCTTATTACCGTATTTCTTAACACAATTTTTGTGGCGTTTTTGTGGCGTTTTATGGGTCTCAAAGGCTGTTTTAATTGGTTGGAAATTGTGATGTGATGCTGTCACTCTCAGCCTTGCGCGCATACATATATGTATGTAGCTAGACAATAATGATTTAAAGGTTGCATGACAATTAATAATTACATCTGCAGTGCTGATATCAAGACCCTTTAACTTCAACTGCAAATTCAGATGCTCTGGAAAAGATAGCTATTATATTTCCGTCAAACCAGTATTGTATTGCATTGTATAACACCTGACGAACTTACACTTGGCTTATCCTTCCTAGCTGAACCCACTACCAGGCAATATGTAACAACTATGTATCTCTAATCATGTGTCTACAGCTATCATATAATATGAGTATCAAATACATAGCTAATATATTCCCTAAGCGAGTCGCAAATCAAAGGGAATCGCAAATCTTTCTATGGCCACGTGACCCCGAACACTTAAACACAATTTTGTCCACCAAAAATCATGGAATCAACTTATAATTGTATATTGTCAGCTCTTTAAGCTTTGAAATAAGACCCATCTTGCAAGGTGAAGTGTTTTGCTACTATATACAACATCCCTCAATCAACACCCAACACCGGGTCACAGAATCAACGGTCGTAGGTCACAGCATAATAGCACGATTAAAGCATGGGAAATTAATCAAACTAGAGTCTAAGAAGATTGCCACTACGTTCTAAATCTATATTCTTGGTTTTTGACTCCCCACATTCGTGATGTAGAAAATATGATCAATAAACTGCTAATATATGTGTAAGTATTCATTTGCATGACATCTACATCCGTACAAAGACAACGTTCGCTCACTTATCTGTCAGGCCCGGACGACCTTTCTAAGTTGCATGGGCTCTATGATGCCGCCATTTCATCTCTAATCTCGATGCAGGGTATTTACATAAACCCTCTTTTTCGAGTAGCTTTCTGATAAATATCTTTAGAAGTGGTCTTTCATTACTGTTGAAAAGTCAAGATTGGAAGGGCTTCTTTCTTTACTGTCAAAGTGGGTATCTTCTATCAACCTAACTACCTCAAACACAACACTGGGAATGTTCGAGAAACAGAGGTCCACTGTGTCCACGAGAGTGAGTTGGTACACCAGGGGGGGGTTGTGAGGGAGAGATGTGAGCCAAGGTAGTTTACGATACCTCTATGTCGATGTACAGCTACGTACGTCTGAGCATCGATCGATGTACAGCTACGTACGTCTGAGCATCGATCGATGTACAGCTACGTACGTCTGAGCATCGATCGATGTACAGCTACGTACGTCTGAGCATCGATCGATGTACAGGCTACGTACGTCTGAGCATCGATCGATGTACAGCTACGTACGTCTGAAGGGCATCGGATCGATGTACACTACGTACGTCTGACCATTCCC
>RHLR01000900.1:0-12215 GCA_009806335.1 Davidsoniella australis
TGGAACCCCAATAAAAAAACAAAAATATTCCCAAAACCATGCCAGACGATGGCCCCAATAAGACAAAGGAAAGAGAAAAAAAGAAGAAACACATAAAAAAAATTACTAAAGTAAAGAGGATAAAAGAATGATCGAAGAAAAAAAAATAAAGACATGCATAGCATAGCTACGTGTTGTGAAAAAAAAGAGTCATACCAAACTTTTCGAGGATTATGAGGTAGGCGTTTCGATATGATTAGGAAGATGTCAAGATTCTTGGAGTCATATTGTCCACATAAAAGTGGCAATAGACCACATGCTCAACGTTGGTGTGGTGGTTGTCGTGTAACGTTGAACATGAAAGATGATAAAGACAAATTCTTCTATCAAACTAATCGATAGCATCTTAGATAGAGGGAGTAACGTTTTTGTAACGTTGTTCCCGAATCCACTCAACAATCTCAAAGGTAAATCTTCTGGCAGTGGATTCATCCAAAGCCTCATTCTCTACGACCCGGATGACCATAACGTTTGGTCTCACAATTTCGAAGCCGCCTTTGGTCTCAAGCTCCCTTTCAGGCACAATGCGGACATTCACTGTGAGATCGGGCCCGATTGTACCACGCCACATGGTCGCCACCCACTGGAAATGGTCCATTGGCGCATATGAATCAGTGACGGGTATTTGTAGTCCATGTCGAACTGCAAGCTTCACTCGGTAACCTCCTGCCACAAGAGCCACGGGAACTTTGGAAGCACCGCCAACGGAGTTTCGCTTCGATGAGGATGCTGATATGGCTGAAGATTCTCGGCTGGAGGATGGGCCTCTGTTGACGTCCTGCTGAGGCTGAGCTGGTTCATCACCCTCGACCGAGGTTGTAATGTGGTTGATGATTTTTTTTGAGTAGTCATGCCACTTTCCTACGTTCAAGAGATAGTTGCGGAATGAATCTTCTGGTTGTGGTGTAGAATTGTCGACGTCTTTCATAGAGACGTCATCTTCTTCTGATACCGAAGATTTATCCGACCAGATACGAAGCGAAACATCTCGTGCATCTTCCAATGCCTTTTGGAGAACAGAACTGACTTCGTCGAGAACTTCCTGGTTGGTATCGCCATCAACAGCAATAAAGGCTCCGCGTGTGCTTCTTTGACCACTGACCGGAGCAGTGACTTTATATGCGGGGCTGATTCGCTCGAGCATCGTGAGCTTCTCCATAATAGGGATGCTGTTGATCATACCTTCAACACTTGTGGGCGCGCTTGCCGAGTGTGGTCCAGCAGTGTATGGGCCCGCAGTGGATGGGCCTGCACTTGATGCTTCATTAACCATTGGCATACCCATAGTAACCTCGGAAGGCAGCTGGGTTTTTAGCGGGGGTAGCCTGAGAGACTCGTCAAAACGAGGACGGTGGTTGGGGTGAGGCATTGGGTTTGATGAAGTTGATGGTTCAGAAAACGACTGAAGATGCCGTCTTGGTGGACCCGGCGCGGGAGGTTGGACATGGCCCATTGGGCGAGGGTTGATAGCTGAAGAAGGCTCTGGGTATGGTAGGAGGGCACCCCGGTGAATGTGCGAGTTGGGGTGTGCTGAGTGAGGAACTCTCGGATCGGAGACAGTAACAAAGTTAGAGGGTGGTGGATACCGCATCATGCCGGATGCTTCAGGTGGTGCGTAGCTGTATGAATGGCTGGATGGATGAGCCGATTGTGAGCCGCTCACTGCAGTATACGCGCCGCTGTCGTGCGTACGACGGCGCTTAGCATTTGTTGAAGAACTCCCAGGAGAATGCATGTTATGTTCTTCTTCATCGTAGTAGCCTGAACGGCTACCGTTGGAAAGAGAAGCGATATGATGAGGTCTGTCCGGGATAGTCCGGGGCTCCTCCATGGAGCTGTGTACCATGATGCTGGCGGAGGTCATGGGGTTGTTGTTTGCCATCTGGTAAGGTGCTTGGGGGGTGTGGGGTGTAGTCATTAACCGCCCGCCGCACTTGGGGCATCGGCCGGAGGCTTCTTCTAGAACGGAACGGGCGCCGGGTCGGCCACCTCGACGAGGTTGGTACCGGTAGTCGGGGTATTGTTGTTGATGACGGAGTTTCTCCTCCTCGGCAAGACCCTTCCACTGCTCGCGGATTTCCTCTGATTCTTCCTTCCACTGGACTCCGATGATTTTGGATATTTCTGGGTTCGCAAGCCCAGGATTGCGTGCCGTGACATCTTGCTGGTGGTGTTGGCGATACAAGATGAAGGCTGTATGATGTTAGTGTTGGTTGTGGCACGTTAGGGTACAAGAAGTAACGAGTTGACTTACCATTGCGAGGTCGTGGAACCTTGGGAGTTGGTGTGCAGATACATAGATAGTCTTTAGCAGCTGGAGGTACAGTGTGACCTATAGTCTGTGGCTGGTGAAGGTTGAGACTGAGGTTAACCATGTTGGCATAGTTGCGACTAGCATTAATGCTGGGGGCAGCCATGTTGGCGGGAGGGTATGGGATGTTATCACCACTGTAGGAGGGGTGTAAGCGATCGTCAACCGAAGTCCGCCTTGTCTGGTGGTCGACAGGAGGGTAAGGCGAGTGTTCAGGCGAAGCGTATTGCTGTGAGTGCGAGTGTTGATGTCGCAGAGGGCCAGCAGGAGGGAAAGGCGCCGCTGATCGTCTTTCGGGAGTGCCCTCTTTTTTGGGACGGCGATCCATAGGCGATTGGGGTTTATATAGACAAAATCAAGAGAGAGAGTGAAGGCGAGAAAGGGGGGGGGGAAAGAGAGGAGGGGCAGAAAAGAAGGAGAGCCCAGAAGCTAGAGGGGCAAGAAAGAGAGGCCTAGATGGATAGATATACTCTCTGGAAACGATGATGGGGCGGGTTTAAGAAATAAGTGTTGAAGGCAAAGTGAGCGAGTGCGAACAAAAAGTCGAACGAGAAAGGTTTCGTAGGCAAGGGTACCGAATCCGGAAGTCAGAAGCAGACAACGGGGACTAGGCAAGTTTATTTATGTCTTGCAAGAGGGAGGATTAAGTTCTTTGTTTCGAGAAACAACGAACAAAGAAGTCATAGGCAATCAGCGACAGCGCAGATAATATAAGAACAAGAAGGAAGCGATGCTAACGGTAAGTAGACGATACGGTTATAGGAAGTAGTAGTGAGAAGGACTAGATACTAGTAGGTTGGCTAGCACAGCCCTTGTTGGCGGTCCTTTATACAACTAACTTCTCTCGTGGGCGTTGGCTGACGTCTTGAAGAACCAGATCTTTTGGTGGCCAGTGAATGGGTCGTAGGAAGACAAAGACCTTCCTTAAAGCGGATTGACGAGGATCTCTAGGGCAGCACGAAAACGCTGTTTCCAAAGAAAGTAGTCTGCTGACTCCAAGCTAGTGGTCTGGCTAGTATTGTATTGCTATTGAGCGATGAAGTACCGGTGGTATAATAAGCTATGATGAAAACAATGAGGCGACAAGTTTGAAGTTGGGCTAGTAATAGGGCACGCCACCAAGCTACAGTTAGAGGGCCAGGCCCGGTAGTAGCGGCGCGTTCGCACTATCGGGGACGGGAGGCGACGGTGTGCGACTTTGTTGTTGTGGAAGCAGCAGAAGGCGTCCCCTAGCACTCTTGGACTCTTCTAGCGCTACTAGTCGGTGCAGTACGGACGGTAGCAGAAAGCGGCTCTCTAGTTAAGGGAGAGGACGTGCTTTTGCTTTTGCTTTTGCTGTTCCTAGTTTTATTCCTTTTTGGCCCGCGTGTCTCGAAGGACGAACGGACAGACAGGGCGAGAAGAGCTCTGTTTGGAGTATGACTGTAGCAACAGATAATATAGCACGTAGGACTACGGCGTTTATACGACCTAGGCCCGGCCAGATCTTTCACTAGCAGTTACTGCTATAGCTATGGTGGCGTCTGGTTTTTTTTTTTTTCCCTCATAAAAAGGGTTGTTGATAGACGGTGGCGTGTGACGGATAGATATAGCTAAACAGGAAAAAAATATACGTGATATGTCTCTCCTCGTGTTTTTTTTGTAGTTTTTTGTAGAGCCTTTCGTAGGAGCTTCTCCCAAGGAGGCCGTATTGACCGTAGTTGTACAGATACAGATACAGATACAGCACGGCAGGCTTGTTCACACTGGGACAAACAGAAGATGGCGCAAGTTCAGTTCGTTTGTGCAGCGCCCGGCAGATCTAAGTTAAAGCAGACAGATAAAACGTCAAGGAGTAGCGGGTAGATGACGGGAGGCTGCCAGATAGACAGAAAGCGGCGCGCTGACTGCAGGCACATTAACTCACCCACTCACACGGCAAAAGAAAAGATGAAGCAAGGGTTTGTGGTGGCACACATACAATGTTTCTATAGCGGTGATACGAGTGGATGCAGCTCTGCAAAGAGATGTTCGAGGGCGTATTAGGCCTACTAGGGTGGACGAAGCAGACAGCCGAGCCGGCGAGATCTGGTCCGCTAACAATGACGAAATAATGAAAATAAATAATAGAATAAAAGACCGCAGTAGCAGAATGGGCAGAAAATAGGCCAAAACGAGCGAGTAAAAAAGCCCGGCGGCGTGAGAACAAATCGAATCTAGCCGGCGCTATTGTGCAATGATGAAAGGGGATAAAATGAAAAGGAAGAAAAAGGGAAGGAAAAACAGTGTTGCGCGGGCCTACGAAAATGAAAATGAAAATGAAAAACAAGAGGCAGTTCGCCCAGAGATCCAGATTCGACAAAGGAAGGAACTAGTCGAATATGGATATGGACTTAGTTGACTGAAGACGCGAAAGGCAATAGCAAACTTGGAACTGGTTTCCCACGGAAGCAACGAATAGAAGCCGGGCCAGCACCACAACAGGCAATGACGGAAAAGGGAAAACCAAGCAGATAGTTATGGGCGAGACCAGAAATTAGAGCATAGAGCACAGAACACAGACTAGAGGCACCAAGACGAAGAATAGTTAGGTAGCCGTAAATACGGCGGGCAACATCTATCTTGTGTGAGAGAAAACGGAGGCAGACAAGGCAAAGACTCTGGGCCCGAGCAGATCTTACAACGGCGGAAGACACAAACAGGAACAGGGCCAGGCGGTAGAGTCGTACACGACCAGAGGAATTCGTCTCTTTTTTTTTCTTTTTCTTTTTTTGGGAGTCAGACGGGATTTGCTTGGGATGGGAGCTGGAACTTGAAGAGTGGAGAGACGAGATACAGCTCTTGCAACTCTAGATGGAGGGATGGGCGGAAAAATAAGGACGAGAGAGACTTGTCGATAAATTCCCGTGTTTATTTAATTGGTGCTACAGGGCCACGGAGCAAGACCCGGTAGTAACGACTTAGCAGCTAAAAGTACCGGGTTTGCTGCAACTCTACTACATATACATGCAGTCGATGGGAAAGGGAAATCAGTACCAGACGGCTAGACGGGGAGGGGATAGTGTGATATTCGGGAGACAGATATAAGGTCAGAAGTCAATTAGTGGTAGCATGAAACGAGAAGCTAATGAAGATCTGGACAATGGGCCCGGAGAGTCGGCCGGTAAGAAAGCTAGCTGATGGATGCTCGGCTGACTTGAGAGATTTGTATGCGCGGTTATCACAACTGACATCTGGCCGCTCTTCTAGAAATAGACATGTATAGACATGTGTGACAGTCGAAAGCAAGCCATATGATATGATAGACTTCTACCACAGGGGAGGCTGTAATATATCTATGTAGCTGTAGTACGCACAACAGAAAAAAAACAAAAAGTATTCACACCGCTGTTATGACACGCAATTTGAGGAATATTCAAGGTAGTAGCAACAAAGTAGCCTAAGTTAACAATGGTAGTATCGGTGGTAATGGCAAGGGCAGGATGTGCTATCAGTCTACAGATCAGTCTACAGTCTACGCAAGGAACTTGTAAGCACCTAGTCAAAGAAAATACTAAATACTAAATACAAAATACAAAATACACAACAAAGGACAGACACACCAGCCAGCAAAGCAAAGACCAAGAACGCGAAGAGAGAAAGAACAAAAGAACGAGGAAAAAAACAGGGAAATGGCGGCGAGTCTGACACACGCAGCAGCAAAACAGTGGCGGAAGACCTGACGAAGGAACAGGCGAGTGTCTCTGTTCGTTTTTATCCCTCTTTTTTTTTTGTTCACTCCTTGTTGTTGGGACTAGACCTGGATGAAGGGCAGAAAGCTTAATAGCATAGAACGAATGAGAACCTAAGTGCTAGGGCAGGGCTACTACATAGGTACATATTCACAATGTACACATATAGTAAAGGTATTGTGTTTGGAATGGAGCTTATGAGGGGGGGGGGGGGGGGGGTTGCGTTGTTGGTTTGTTTAGACGTGGTAAATATGGATCAATAAAGACTTTGTCTTGTGATATCGGATTGCGCTCTGACTCCCCAGGTTCTCATATGTGTATAGAATGTGTGTAGAACAAGTAGCTGCACTATCAGAAAGTGAAGAGATGTATGGTGATGCCCTTGGATTTCAGGTACGAGACACATATGGCCTATTGTGACATGAAGAGCCATCAAGAGTGTAACCGATGTAGCTATTAAGACAAAAAAAACGCCACTTTACAATGAATTGAATTCTTATTTTCTGGTATACGTTTTTTGCAGCAAGATGAGGATTGTATCTTGTGTAGCCGTTGCTGACTTTGTATTTTATTTTATTCTTATTTTTCTGGGTAAGCAATGGCGCGATATGGAAAGGCAAGGAAAAGAAAAAAAAAAGTGCCCAAGGCCGGAAATAAATTACCTTTCCTTGGTTTTACTGGACTCACTAATACGCAATAGTGGTCAAGTGCCTTTTTTCATTCTCAATATTTTCTAGTTGTGTACTTGGAGAACTGCTGGTAAACGGATCAAAAATAAGCAATTAGCCCGGGGCAGCTGAGCCTGCCAATGGACGAATGAATGCAGAAAGAAAAGCAGTAAGTAAAACGGCAATAATACTTAGTGGCCAGATGAATTAGCAAAATCGTTGGTCTTGGATGGAGGAAGAGGGGAAGAAAGATATTGTGTTATCTATCTAGCCGGCTTTAGACTAAACCAAAAATAAATAAAATAAAAATAAAATACCCCGATTTATTTCTCTCTTTTTCTCTGGAAGAAAAGGAGCGAGTCCGAGGGCAAAAGAAAAAAAGACATCGAGCATGAAAAAAAGAGGACCGAGTCGGTGAGTGAGATAGATGGCATGGCAGAAAGCCAAGAGAGAGAACTTGAAGGGACTCTAGTCCGGGAGAAACTTGTTGTACTGTACTGTACTTGTACTGTACTGTACTATACTATACTATACTGTACTATACTATACTATACTATACTAATAGCATGCGTTGAATACAAAGGCCGCTAGTTGCTAGTTGGGCCTAGTCCGGGCGGCCTGCACTAACACAGATAACCACGCATATTGCCAACCAACAGGCGTGCTAGCTAGAGATTCACAGGAGCTGGGAATATCGCGGTCGAAGCAAGCATGTCCCGGCTCCCCAGGTCGAAACGTGCGGTGATCGAAGTTTGTGGGCAGCATGAACAAATAACGGTTTATTTTTTTTGTTTTTATTTTTTTTCTCTCTTTTTATTATTATCTATTCTTCTCTCGCCCCCCCCCCTCCCTCTTCAACTGACTAACGAGGTTTGTAGTAGTGACTTTGTTGGTGTCCTTTTGTTCTCCTCATCTCACCCCAAGCCATCCAATAAGCAGCCCCAACAGCCATATCACACGGAGAGATTTGCCCTAATGGATAATGGACAAAGAGATTCAAGCGCTTCTTGGCAGCCAGCTACTATGTATATATGTACAGTTAGTCAAAGTAGAAGGAAAAGGACACGCCTGTGCCCCCCCTTCTTCCCCTCTACAATTTCTCTATCATTCTCTCTCTTTCTCTTTCTTTCTCTTCGTTTCTAGTCGCTAACTCTTTGTTCTCGTGTCTGGCGGATCTTTACGGAATGAATAGTAGCTTCTCGGACCCGGGCATGAGATATGAAGGGGAACTAAATGGCTAGTGAATCTGGACATGCATAATAAAATCGTGAATGTGGAATTGTCGCAGTAGTATCAGTGGAATCGCTTCAAAGAGCCTATCACAAGAACAATGCCTGGTGGACTCGTACTTCCCTGGGAGCTAATGCAAGGAGACCGATTGTTCATGTAGTAGTAATGTGCTTATAAAAAAAAGAAAAGATGAGTGCCTCTTGACTTTTTTTCGTTTCTTTTCTAATCTTTTTTTTTTTCCATTTGCGGTCATACATGGGGAGTCACCTCGGTACTTGATCGTTTTATTATTATTTTTTGGCCCAGTTCTTGACCAGGAATTAAAAAGGACAATACTAAAAGTAGCCTGGAAGGACTGAAATCCAAGCTTCGGTAGAAACAAAGGCGGAAAAAATAAACGAAGCTGCAGGATTGTTCGGCCTCAGCTCTTGAGCTCTAGTTTTAGGTTATGGGATCGTCATTAGATGCTTGAAAGCGTGAATAGTTGTTACAACTATAGATTGAGACAGCTATTGTAGCTATAGAAGGGACCGCCTTCTATTCACAATTATACTTACTTTTTGGTAGTTTGAACATCCCTTTATATTATATATGCATGGTCAACGTCATATTCCAAAATCACTTCTTGGGTCGGGGAAGACATGTGCTCTTCGCCAATGATGACTTTTGTTTGTCTGCATACATATATAGCCGTCCTGTATCCGTATGCTGCAAGATGCAAGCTCTGCAGACTGCAGACTGCAGACTGCACCAGGCCAGCCGCACTAGTACTGCACCCACCTTGACAGCTTAGCAGCCTGATAGTAGCAGTCACGCAGTCGAGGAAAAATATAGACCGAGCAGTGACACTTCCACAGAACAGAGAACCACGAGATCCAGTCAGCGCCTGCCCCCTCCTCGACTAGCTGTTCCTTTAGATCGTGAAGGCAGCGCCACTCAGTCAACCAGCCAGCGGCGATTGGAGCCGGATCTAGAAAAAGAGACATGCATGGGGGCCGTGGTGTGTTATGTGTGCGATTCGCTTCCCACCGCTAGGATCTAGCCCAGGGGCGTGTATTGTATTGGACCAGATGGGTGGAGAACTAGACGCTTGTCTTGCACTGGCAATCGTACACGATGCTTTGTATGTATATATTGCAGAACTTCTTGTATTTTGTTGGTTTGGCCCAGAAATGTAGATAATACATATATACAACGCCTGCAACTTGGCTACTCACCACTACTTCAGGCGTGTAGCCGAGAGAGTCGAACCTCTGGATATGTGGGCATGGTTCAGATTTGAGAGAGGGGAGGGATGTGAAAAGAATGATGATATTACTTAAAGAACAGCGTCGTAATTGTCGTCAAGCCGTTACCAACAGGACAGAGAAGCTGCTAAACCCAGTGCCATGCCCGGTGTCGAGGAGGGTGTGATCGTGACCAGCCATTGAATGCACTTGACGCATTTGGTGCAACTACAAGCTAGGAGGCCTTGGTCTAGTCCAATCTCCTACATGAATCGGCGTGTCTAGATGTCTGCCATATCAGATATGCAGTCGACCATTTCTCGGTTTTTTTTTTGGTGTCTTCTCTTTTCTAGCTCGCTATACTGTAGCCTCAGAATGTCGTCAGTGGTCGCCGCAGCTCCTACTTCATAGCCGAATCCGACAATACTATAATATGTAGTAGCACTATAGTAGTAGCACTATAGTAGTAGTAAGCATACTAATTGGTGAGCGGTTTAGGTAAAGCGGTTCAAGCTGAAGTTTCTACCGTCTGCAAGCATAATATGTACTACGCATTGTTACTGCAGGGGATGAAGTGCCGCTAATAGCCCGGAGACCGGCCTAAACCTAATACAGCCTGTGAAAGTGGAGGGTTAAGTTGGCCCCTATAATTAGTAGTAGATAGTAGAGAATTTAACAATAATGATGTTGGTGTCTTCTGCAAACAGCAACGTCAACACATTAATTGGCCTCTTTTCAAGGCCTAGGAAGCAACCTCTTGGGGGAAAAAAAAAGAAGAAGAAGAAAAAAAGAAGAAAAATCCCTATATCTGTATCTACTGTACAACAACTCTCCCTTGGTTCTATGGTATTTGCCTTTGTTTTTCCTTTTCCTTTTTTTGTCACTATAATTATCCCCCCAAGATAGTTAATTATCAACTCACGCGTGTCTTTCTTTTTTTCTTTCTGTCTTTGTCATAATTCCACGCACATTCTTACTTGTTGAATGGCATTTTTTTTTCTTTCTTTGTCTCCTCTGCGGCTAATCGCTTTGTTTAGCCTGGCAATTGAAAGCACGCACTTCAGGCGCTAATTCTTTTCTTTCTTTTATTATACTGAACATTCCAGGCTGTGCTATTTCTTTGTTTACTATTCTTGTTGTTTTGTCGGTAAAGTATGCACCAAAACATGCCTATTAGACATTATGATAGATAGCCAGGCAAGAAATAATAAATAATAAATAATAAATGAATGAAAGAGCCCCAAATTCTGTAATCTTGTCAGTGTGCAGTCTAAACGCCACCAAGCCCTGTCTCGGGTCGCTGCTTCATTAAGAGCAAACACAGTATCTACAAAAATATTAGTAAATGTAAAAAGACGGCTTGGCCTATTGCTCACATCTTTGTGTAGCATCGACGGATAGGAAGAGATAAGACGGCCATAAATGGTGGCTGACCAACTACATATATGTATGATGTATGTATGTAAGTAAGTACATATGTATGAACAGAATCGTCAGTCTCGGAAACGAGCCATCTGTCAACACATGGCCCATGCGATCCTGTGCCCTGGGGCCCCTGTCATTCGTATCACATAGGACAGCCCGCCTACAGGCCAGAAAATAGCCCATGTAAAATACATACATAAAATTGAAGGTGGCTTTTTTTGACCATGTCCTTACTTTTTTCCATCAAACAGTCCCTCTATTCCAATGTCTTGATTTACTTCACCTGTCTCTCCTCCCTACAGCATACTGAATTTCAAGCCACCTCTCTGATGGATGAGACTGTCCTTACAATTCTACAGAATGCAGAACTTCATGCCGATTCTCTCATGAAACTATCCTTATAACTCAGCACCATCAAATGTGCGCTGTGACAACCTCCATACGCAAACAGCTTTGCCCAACCATTCATTACCCACAACTCTAGATCTAAATATATATCCCTTAGTCCTTATTTGTCACATGGTGATGCTATAGTAACCCAAACTCGGATATATAGTGTAGTCCAACCAAGAACAACAACAAGCTCCGTTAACCGAAAGCCTTGGCTAGGGGTGTTTATCGATTTAACCCAGTAGTTTTGCCTGTCTATTATAGCTGACTGGTCGGTATTTTCAAGTATCATACAAAAAGTGTAAAGGCAACAGGGCATAGATCAAGCCCACGATTGGTACTGTTTCCTCCTAGGCTAACTGCGCGTCAACTTGAGTACGGTGTAGACGATAAAGGCGAAGCCAATAATGCTATTTTACATTCTGTCAGTCTATAGTAATGCGTTTTTCACTAGTCAGTTCTGACAATCGCGTTGCAAGGCTCACGCTTGGAATCCCGGCCTATGGTTGGAGTATTGTTGCTATTATACATATTGTTACTTGTTCCTCTACTTGTAAATACACCACCTTTTCTATGATTCCCTACGCGGTCCATTTCTTGTCCGGGTACAAACAATGCGTTTCTTGGAATGCAACATCGCTAATTCTGTCGATAGCAAACATATAAAGGATATGGCTATCTTTGGAATGTATGAGTAGACTACTCGTGTTTTCTCATACAAAGAATATACATTGGTATCGTTATAGCGTCATTGGAAGACCAGTGGCTCAGCGTGGTAAATCACCGCAACCAAGTTGACGGGACTAGTTCTATTTCTCGCATTCAGTACCCTTGTTTTTTTTTCCTACTTGGCATTTTATACATACATTGCAGTCACTCATGATATCAATTATATCGAGAGGGACTGTCATATTGTCTATGTAAAACGCTAATTTGCATCCTCAATCGGGTCACATAGTACATACATGATTCATACTATGTATAGCATCGCCACTACCATATAATTTCTTGTATCTCTATCAAAGCCCGATCACTATATGTAACACTAATATATGCTTCTTCCGTAAGGTTGTAATAGACGTCACGCGACATCGTCGATGTACAGCTACGTACGTCTGAGCATCGATCGATGTACAGCTACGTACGTCTGAGCATCGATCGATGTACAGCTACGTACGTCTGAGCATCGATCGATGTACAGCTACGTACGTCTGAG
>RHLR01000901.1:0-12207 GCA_009806335.1 Davidsoniella australis
AATAAATAAATAAAAAGGAAGAAAAAGAAGAAAATTTTGAGGCTCTTGAGCAAGCGAGAAGGAAGAAGACTCTCAGTACTAATAAATCGGCAAGATCGTCAGGCAATCAGGCCTGGCAATCAGCTACAGAATCAAATTCGGCGAAGAGAGATAGATATGAGGGTGGATGGGGGTGTGATCCGAGTATAGATAGATCAGCTAAGAAAATCCGATAGACGATTGCAATCTGAGAGCGAACCTCTTGAAAAACAAACACCTTTGAAAGTGAAAACAGAACAATAACCCCCCAAAAGAAGTTGAAATTGCCAAGGCGTTCTGCCGCCGCTGCCATCCATTGCAACGACGGGACACAACTGGATGTTGAAGCGTCCCACAGGGTTCATTTTTACATACTACAGTTGTATATGTATGTACATGTATGTAGTAATAGTACATAATTCGTTTGCTCGTTCACTCAAGCAAGCAAACAGGTCATCTAAATAAGAAAATTATAAGGCGGATCTTCTCTCTTTGGTTCGGCAATTCAAGCACAAAAAAATTGACGAAGCGTCTGGCTTCCGGAAACCACGGAAACTTTTTTTTTAGTAAGGTTTATTAATTTTCTTCTTCGTTATCTTTTCTTCTCCTTGGTGATATATGCAAAAAAATGAAAAGAAAAAAATCGTTGGTAATTAAAGGAGATTTGCCAGACAGGTCGAATCACAACCAACCACAACCAACAAGCTTAACTCTCCTTGAGGAAATAGGAGAGCTTAAACACATACAATTCATTATTCTCTGACTAGACTTTCTGCATGTACGCGCAAGTCGTTTGGTTACATAATCTACACAACCTGAGAGCAAGTCACATATTGTGGCCCTCGCGACATTTCAACCTGCCATCAAAGGACCGCCAGCCTTTGGGTTTTTATTTTCCATATTGTTGTTTTATTTTTTATCTATCTCTGGCTCTTGTTCTTGCTCTCCGGACTCCCGGTGGCCGTGTAGACAAAGTTTAATTACATCCTAAGGCGTTGTTATCAAATCACCAGGGCATCAACCCGTCTTGCTCTCCACCTTCAAAGCAACACTCTGAGCGCATTTCTTTCTTTGTTATACACATAACACATACTAGATATTCATGTAGCAAGGTAAACAAGCAATCGTAGTATCCATCAATTATAACAGCATACAAACAAAACAATGCACGCCCGACTCCATATTCCAATATAGCAGAATCAGGCCAAAATAGCAAACAGTCATTGCGTCAGAAAAAGGTAGTTCCATGCCGCTTAGAAAAAGATTAACATGGACTCTACAGTTTGGAATGCCAATCTGCCTGCCTGTCTGTAGGGTTCCATACAGTACGCATAATATCTATCACATATAAATCTCAGTCCCTATTAGGGCCCGTCCATCTTTGCCGCCCAATCAGACAAAGTGATATCATAAGGTATTTGTGCTCTTCTTACGGTAAATCAAGAACTTTACGTGTACATACTCTGTAGATTGGTCATCCACAAGAGAACAGGACAGAAAACTAGAACTTGTTCATCGTCAGAAGACGCGTCGTTTAGATCGGTCTAGACCATATTCTGCAGTACAGATATATCCAAAGGATTGTCTTATTTTCTTTCCATTTTCTTCCAATAACCTGATCTAAGCAAAGACAATTCAACAGTTATTCTGCTTGGACGCTGCAGAGAGAACAAGAAAAAAAGTCAAATGAACTCTAAAGTCTGTAGATCTCTAACTTGAGAACTCCCCTCCAAACTTCTACTATCTTAGGTAGGGCCTTTGTGTTCCCATAGATATGCACCCCAGTTGAGTTATTGATATGTATATTGGATATTATCTTCGTCTTCGTATAATTACTTTTCCTTTCTCCGAAGAATAAATCCCACACTTTCGTGTATTCATCTCTTTATAAGTGTAATATGATATGTACTTACAGAAAACCAGCCTGAGATTTGAAATGTAAACGACAAACGAAGGAAGTGTGACGAAAAATATTGAAGAAAAAAATGGCACTAACTAATTGCTAAATAATTTAAACTCATTCTTCCTTGCCACCACCATCCACGAACTTCTCGTATTCCAACCAAAAATCTTATATAGAGGCCGCGTCACATAAAATCCACCCGCACGCGACTGCGCCTGGAAGAGGGCAGGAGAAATGGTTCCCGTCATTGAAAAGTATCATAAAATAAATACAGAGTCAATACTCTGTGAACTCTACCCATGATACATAGTGTACCATGTCAGTACTTTACTTTGACTTTGACACGCATACATACAGATATGGTAAGCTGTCTACTAGTGCCATGTATAGAAGAGGGGCCATTTCATTACTACAACGAATAATAATATCTCTGTATCTGTATGTAGAAAAACAAGCCAAATATCGTCAGTCAATATAAATTATATAGAATTGTATAATTATGCATTGAAGGTATATTGCTTGAACATCAACACACCACTGGATTTTATCCCAGCCTCCAGATGATATTTGTTTTCTTGGGAATATCTTGAGGTATAGTTATACATAGTATGTATATCTCTAACTTCTATACTATTCTATGATAAAAAGATAAAAATGGACAAAAGGCGTAGCTAATTTGGGAACTCAACATCAAAGTCAAAACTCAGTAGCAAGATCTATGGTTAACCCTATCGGGGATACCCTAACGTTGTTCTGCTTCTAGCGCCATATCGTCCAAATCAGATTGTTTTTTTAGTCTGTACCTAAATTTATCGAGCGGAGTTTCCGACAAGAATCAAAGTAAAAGGAAAAAGAAGAATACAACCAAAACCCTAGTTCATTTCAAACCCTCTGAATATTACCATCGTTTATTGTTTTATACAGTATGACTATTTTTTTTATTGCTTTTTTGTATTGATTGCTTGTTATGTTGGCTTTTCTGTTCCTGTTATGCCTTATATGCAGAATGTAATTCCAATCAAGGAACCCACAAAATATCCGATGGCTTAGCTCACTAGGTAACTTTGCAAAGGAAATGAGACTGGCTGCCAAAATGAAGACAGAATGATGTCAGAGCGACTCTCAGCATATTAGTGACCTTTGCGGTAAATTCAAGATCTCTCCTTGTCATAGGGTTTTCGATCACGGACCTAGTGTCCGTTTTGAGCAAATGTTCGTATGTACATTAATATAAGAGCTGTATTATTATCGAAGTCTACATGTTTATATACACACCTCTTGTTTTGTTGTCCCTAGAGTACAATCACTTGTATGTACAGCTGGATCATATCATAGTATATTGAGTCCCAATCGCCACAGACTGTCTGAAGAAACGGCACTAACCGAATTCTCATTTGTCTGTCCCATTATATTCGTTAGTATATGAACTCAAACACGAGCTTTCTCTTATTCCTTGTTCTTCTTACTATCGAGTTGTCTCTTAACCAGTACATTCATTTATAATGAAACACTTCGGTTCACAAAATATATTGTGTGGAGGCAAGATTACAACAATGATTGCTTCTACTATACTCAAATAAGCCGTAGCCTGATGCTAGAATATACTGTCATGTATTGGATACGAGATGTCTTTCTATCATCTAACATCAGCCTACATGTTATAGTTGCAATGACAAAATTTCAGTGACCTGCCTGGGTGGACTGTGTCGTATAATTTTCAAGATTATATGTTATATTTCTTCTAGTACACAAGAACCACTGTAACTTGATAATGATTAACCGTCCTGTTACTGTGATATCAACTCCCCATCGGACTCTTACATGATTTGCTGGTCGGGGTTGTCTTAACAAATAGAGAGCTTTTATTTTACAGGCTTTATCAGGGGTGCTCAAAAAGATACTTAGGACTTCAAAATATATACTTTATACTAAGGCTGCCAGCTGGCATAGTGCTATCAAATTGTCCCAAGAAAAATTCACTTGATCATTTTTGAAACATATCATTACGGTTTCTTGAATGTGCATCATCATTATTTGTTAAAAACAAAAGTCTCATATATACATTCATAATAATAATGTAAGCATCATAGCCAAATGTTGCGACTTTAGTGAATTAAGGTACACTTATAATGATAAATTTTCGGTATGCCTAGTTTAATATTTTCGTTTTCATTGTGTCACATTTTACAGTTTGACAGCACTTTGCCAGCTGGCAGTCTTAGTATGGAGTACATTGATTTTTTAAGTCCTAGGTATATTTTTGAGCACCCCTGATAAAGCCTGTAGAATAAGAAGAACGGCCTGTAAAATAAAAGCTCCCAAGAAACAGAGTAGAAAATATACTAATAAATCAAAAGACAGGCGACACGTGTGTTCATAGTGGCTTTCACAGACTAATGTGGCCTGTTCTTTGAGATATATGTAAGGATATCCTTTCTTTTTTAGCTTGGGTCTGTCGAAGATCTATTCACAAAATATATAACATTACAGATACAGATAAAGTCCAGGCCCTCCATGCATGCAAATAGGAGGGCTCACAGTGTTATAATCAAGTAAAACTGTCTCCTGGGAAAAGGAATGTACAACGAGCCACTATATTATGAGTGGACAAAAATATGCACATGGAGGTAAAAGCTCTACTTGTATGCCCCCATGAAGGTTTTTCCTAACGTGAATATCCTTTTTTCTTTTCTTTTCTTTTTTTCTTTATCATTCTATTATTTATTCTCTGACTTTAACCGACCGATGAATCAGGCTGCAAGATATGGAATAGAAAAAATATATACAGGGTTATACGCAGAGATATCGCTTGAATGATCCTATATGACAACCTATCCAGGCCTGTCCAGCATCACTAGCAGTATCCGATTGTCCCAAGTTCATGATCATCGGTACTTTGTGAGTGGGTTACTCATTGAATAATACCATGGCGGGATCTATCACCCCAGGCCTTAAATGCTGGCTGGTAGGCTTGAACTTAGGGCCTCCTTTGCTCGTTAAATCACACCCATGGTACTTTCACATCTTGACTCTATTGTTATATATGTAGTAGTACAATATCCTTTATCATTCCCTTTCCTTAAGTGACCCTCATTTATCTTTACGCCTCCTCATACCGAATTCAGTTTGATGTCATGTAAGCCACTAATCTTGACATTAACATATGGATTCCATATTATGAGATAGAAGTCAACAGGAAACGAACCCGAACCCAATATTCAATTATCATATACTGCACCACCTCATTAGGCCATCTATGCCGTTATTTTGCTAAAGCTTCTTTTGGCAGGGTGTAGATGAGCCATAAGGAAAACGCATCAACAATGTTCAAAGCTGGCTAACAAAAAGTCTAGGCTCTTGGGACGTTCTTATTTCCCTATGCCGTCAAAATAAATATAGCCTCAATGATTCGATAATGGAATTTAGGGCGCATTTTGTAGTCAAAGTTTTAAAGGTGCCAAGTATATATATATGTCATTCAATTTTTTTTCAATTTTTTTTTTTTCATTAATCTTATGGAACTAAGTATGTCATCCTTGATATTATGATTTGTGTATTGTTAGGGTTATACAACAATCCTATAACTATAATGACCTCTATTACTCGCTCTAGTTGAGATGATCCCTAATTCGAATGTTTGCATTGTGTATCTTAGACTTTTGTGGAAAAGAGCAAGTAGCAAAGGCAAAAGATTATCAAATAAAAAGGCGAAGGTCATGAACTCTAGCGGAATGAGAAAGATTCCAATTCTCCATACCCTTGCTTTGTAAGCGAGCTTTCTACCATTAAGCTGGCACCTTTCCAGATTACCACTTTCCTAATGCCTGTCCAACGCAACTATGCCACGATTTAACGACGTCAAATCACTCACTAAAGAGAAAGCTAATATTTCACTATTGCGGTGTAATTTTTTCGTTTTCAATATACAGGCGGGAAGTAGGCCATGTACTATGTATATATAACAATGAATATCGTCGTCAGTCGTCATAGTAGTTTGCCCGAGCATGCTTTACGGCTGAGACTTGCGTTATTTCTATATTTTATAAATATATAATTACGCAAGAAAGGGAAGCAGCATTTGAGTGAACACTCAATATATTGCTTACATTCTGTCCATTTAGCTGACAGTTCATCATATTATCATAGTAGATGTATATTGTGCAGCGGGCCGAAGCTTGTACCACTTTTGGTACTATATAACGGCGAGTACAGCATATGTTTGAGCCAATGTACTCAAGGATACCGAAGAACACATCATGGCAGAAAATAAGCAAACTGAGCTTGTCATTACCATACATATTTCCAGGTAGTAGGGATTTGCATGACAACGAACCAACCGATTTCCTAGCCATCCAGATTCGACACTCGTGATGGTAACTTACACAATGTGGCACACCGAGTTTTTTCTGTCGCATGCCGTTCTGTGTGGAATGAACGCTTGTCTTGGTCTCTTACAGCGGTTCATATTAGTCTTAAGGCACATTGTAGTGGTGAGTAGTTCATAAATAAGTCTGAAAACACCGAAGGGGAGAAAGATTATGTAAGAAACCTTCAACAGAGTATTGTACTAGAAAATGGTAAAGAGAAAGGGTTTGCGGCTTGCGAAATGGTGCTGGCCTAAAAGTTGCTGTGAAAAGCCTGGTAGGGCTCTAAAAGAGGGCTTCATACTTGAGTAATCCCGAATCTGTCAATTTGCCAAGAGTGACTATTCTGGAACAAACAAATCAACACTCTCTTGTTTGGGTGAAAGCTCTTGGTGAGCTTCTAGATGTGTCGATGCTATGGCTAGACAAATTCTGTCTACATACTAACGCGACAAACTAGCGTAAATCGCTATAACTGGACGGAGACAACTAAAGCCTCCTGAAGTCGTAGCCATTGTCGTCATGTCCACGCAGCGCTAAGAAAAAAAAAATACACGATTAAGACTTTGACCCCATAGAAGTAACCCTTGGACCTGAAAACTATAGAACCAGAAACCTGAATAATGAGCAAGACAATTAGAAAACCATGAAAGTTTAGACTAAGCACTATTTAGTTGTAAGAGGTAGGGAGTTAGTTCCTTTTCAGAGACAAACAAATCCTGACTGCTTGTCTCCTTCTTACTCCCTCATGCGACAGTGGTTCGGGTTCTCGAAATAAACTCCCCTGTTGAGACCGGATTATTTGTTGCTGTAATTTTTATTATTATTTCCCTTTGCTGCCTTGAAAATAGATCGGCTTTGTGCTCGCAAATTTTTTTTCACATCTTTATTTCCAGTCACTGGAATGGCCAAGATGGTGTCTTATTGGACTACTTTGATAGCGAGTTATTCGTTTTACGGTACTAAAAAAAAAAAATCCCCAAAAAATCGCGAGAAAACATGAAATACAGAAGGCTTTACTGTTTAGTAAGCACCTGTTTTGGCAATGTAAACAAAAGAAAAGGATCATCAACGAGGCAACGACAGTATCGAAACATTAGTTAGCATTTATATTTATATTTTTCAAACCCGCAGAACATGAAAATTTGATCATAGACGAACTCACGCAATGCGACGAGAAAACGACGGATAATGGCTTGGGTTGGTTTTGTTACAGTGACAATCTTCTAGGCGCTCCTCTATATGTATATATTGACAACCAGTTTGTTTCTCACTGGGGAGCTTATCATCACCCCTTGCGCTTCTTCAGTTGGTACCATCGGCGCATTAAGATGGCCTTTCCGTTCGCTTGTTCGCTAGCTTCTGCGATCTAGCAGCCATTGTAGCATTTCAGCATTTCAGAATTGTTGGGCTTGGCTCTATAGTGCGGCACGAATATCTACGCCCCAAGCCCAAGGGAGGGAATGAAATGCTCGACAAAGACCTAGACTCCGCCTCACACCCCTCGGTAGCAATCATCTAAATAGTGGTAGAACGAATAAAAAACCGCTGTCAACATTTTTGTAGTGGCGATCGGGATTAGTTGCCCGCTAAAGTATAGCGCCGCCGTGCTTGATTAAATACGCTTGTGTCTGCGCCTCCCGCGATTGCGATGACAGCCCGTATTATGATTATGATTGTTCGGTAGCTGTGCTGTTGTGAGTTAGATGCTACTCGAACCCTCGTCCGATGTGTATTTTAGACAGTATAGCAACACGCATTGCGTAGTTCTCTGCATGGTGACAATATATTGGCATTCCCTTGAATAGGAATCACGCAGAGCTTCACTGAGGACACCAAGAACTGGTTGGGCCAGCCACATGTATATGTCAGCGCAGCAGCCATAGACTAATGCGCTCCTCCTGAACATAGACGGATATACATAGCATCTGGCAAGCTAGCCGTCCAGCGGATACGTGTGAATGGATGGGCATATGTGTAGGTAGGGTAGTATGTATGTATGTATGTATGTACAACTACATATATGTGGTAGTAAGTGTATGTCACCAAATAATACTTGACAATGGCGGGAGAGCTGGTTATATTTTTGGCTGGCTGGCTGGCTGGCTGGCTGGCTGGCTGGCGACATCATTATCCTTACATGCATGTATATTAATCTAGTCCACTACGTAGTTAGATACATTAGGTTGTTGGATCTCAAAACTGCAAGTACCCTGTATATGACGACCTGGAGATAAATATTTTGTGGGTGTACAACGTCGAAACTGGCAAGAGCGATCTGGGTTCTTTCCCTCGATGCTATTTTTGTTTACATGTGTTCTGTGGGCTTCGAAATTATTCGATGAAGCCCAAATAATGTTTACATTGGTAGCAGAAATCTCTTAAGTGACATCTAGCCAAGCCCTTGTTTGTCAACATCACCACTGGTACCGCAGATTTCTATTGATAGGCATCTCTGGAAACTTGACGCTGCATCCACTAGCGCTAGCACCACTAGAACCACTAAATTATCCCTGCTACACATATCTACCTTGGCCTACGACTAGCATGCTTACAGTTAGGCCGTGAAGCGAAGCCCGCTGGAGAGAGTTTGCCTTATTGGCGTGTTTTCAGTACTGGCCCCTTTTGGGCTACTAACACTTGAGTGACTACGAACTGAAGCCATCACCATTTCTATCGGGCATTAGGGACGAGAACCGTATGACCAAGCAGGTAAGAAGAAATAGAAAAACGCAGGTAAGACATCAGGCATTGATTGATTTCTTGATTGCGCACTGCCATCTGATGGACTATATTCCGTCTTCAGGCATTATTATCATTATGATTTTTTGCTTAGTTAACCCAAAGTCAAGACTAAGTCAAAATGTCTGTCTACATGTAGGCATGCGCTATGGCGCCGTATAGAAGCAAACACTATTCACATTTTTTACTAGTAGCCAGTGATACCGGGCTTCAACAAGTGTAGGCTGCTACAACTATAATGCTGGTGACCACAAGCAAGCGGAATTTCATCCTTTGTTGTCTTTGTATACCCGAACGAAGCTGCGTCAAAAAATCTGTCCATCAGAGGCTACATACCAGAGCAACATAACAACACATTCATACACCACCCCTTTATCGCTCCGAGAGATCCATTTACACCGCGCCTTCTATGGAAAGCTAAACTAGTGTGGCCAAGCTGCTGGGTGTATTACTGCTATTACAGATAACACAGGGCATATTACACTGCTGTTGTTTACCCATTTACAACTGTTGCTGCACTGACCCAGTTCCACAGACTTCCTAGTCCTGTCCCATCTATTTGTATCCATCTATCGCTCATCTCTCTCATTCTCCTCCTCCTGCTTGGCTGCACCCCCTTCACCCCCTCCCCTACTCCTTCTACATATCTCCTGCTTTGCGTTGCTCTCTACCACGCCTCACAGCCCCGATGAGTGTGTGGCCCCTGCAGACAGGACTGAGAAGCACCAGCAAAAACAGCAAAAACAATCATTGATGCTTACAACCCGTGGCGAAATAAAGGCCCTTTTTACTGTATACGCAGCAGTCCAGACAACAGACGTCTTGAACACCCTTTAACGGTTCTTGTGGCCGCTCTCTTGTCTTCCCATTCTACTTCTTTCTTTTCACCCTTTCCGGTCTTCTGGGTTTGACAAGTACAAACGGCAACCTATTGCTTCACCCATTTTCTTCAAAGACACCTTCTGACTTGATATTCACGAATTAAACCGATACGCTTTCCGGATACATCATTCGATCTGTTCCTCTTATTAGTACTGTACTAGCCACCGTCCACATACAGAAGAAGAAAAGTACTTTGAACACCCCAGCTCGTCTTTCCGCCCGCCGACAGCTTCGTCTCAGTCACTTTTACACTTAGTTCTGCACAGTTCAACGCCATACAGAAATACCCGATATTCGCGGCTCTACTCACCGAACCGATCGACGCTATTAATCACCGCAAAAGAACGCCCGACTCACTACTGTCATTAGCAGTTGACCCCTTCGAAACCTGCATTTAATCCACTAAAGGCGCTTTCCTGATCGTTGCCAGCCGTACGACGCTGTTGCCACCGTGGGTTCAGCTGGTTCGACATAGTGAACTCCCGCCAGCTCTCGAGACATCCAACTCATGCAATAGAGTTGTTGCTTACAGCCTTGCGCGCTAGTAGCACATTCTGCAGTCAGGCATTCATTTTTATCTCTACGATCTTTTTGTTATTTTATCTCCTGGGATAATCTGCAGCTTGACGGAGTACCGAGTCGACAAACCGAAAGGAACTTAGCTGAAGATTGATTTTTGGCTAGCCCGTCGACTACAAGAAAAAGGACGGACGACAGTATTAGACTTGTACTAACAGCCCAAGTATTGCTGTTGATACACACCAAGATCTGCTTGAATTTCTAGATTCGGCCTTTACACTTGTATTAGGCGGTGGCTTTCTCTTCCGTGATACATACCATTATCCTCGGGTACCCCAGAGGAAACACAAGGCGCCAGTCCGCACACCGTTTAGTTTACTCTAAACAAACGCGGTATTAGTCAGGCATCGACTTCGTATATTAAACGACAAGAACACATTCCAAAATGGCTTCAAAACGCCTTAAGGTCCTCGTTGGTAAGTCCTAGACAAACTCAATATTGAAAACACCATGTACAGTCAAGAGAGAGATTGATTTATTATAATGAAGACTGCCTTAGAAACAGCTTCTACATCACGGGCTTGGAAGTTCAATTTCCGTAGCCCATATACACAGTTGGAACTTGGGCAAGTGCTCCAAATCCCGTTTCTGGCTCGCACATATCTGATCGTTGCAAGCAGCAGTAATTAATTGTATGATCACGCCCTTTTCTGGACTCTGAAAGTCTAGCCTCTTTTACAGGAGCCGATATTACTGCTTACCGTCATGCAATGCCGAGTACATACAGAGATCTTGACAAATGTACTTGTCTCTTCACTGGCTTTATTTGTACCCTTGCCCCCATGAAGCGGCTTGTGACACTAGTTCCTGGTGTGTTGGTTCTTAAAACTTGGTGCTGCTAGCGCAGAGCTGATCGGACTTGGCCTGGCCTTCGGGGGCTTCGCTGGCAAGCCAACATCCTGGGAAAAAGCGCACTAAGCCAGCGATGGGAAGGAGAGCAGAAGGAAAAAAGGACTGCCAGTTCAAGAAGTGAGTCGACACAGCCGTGTTGCGGATGAGATACAAATAGAAGCGAGCGCGATAGCAGAGAAAGGAGATGAAGCTGTCTGAGTGAAGACTTGCGCTCACTATCATCTGCTGCGCTCTCGGTCAAATCTTGTGCGACGAATCTCAGATGAGCGAGCAGTCGAGCCATTTACTACACCATTCACTTGCTTTGCGGGCATTTGGGAGCTGCTGAAGTCCAGTCTAGCTCTTATTCCTCCTTCTACTTAGTATCCCGCAATCCTTCCACTTCCCTCGAAGTGGCTTGCCTGGCTTAGATTTTGTTCCCTTGCACTTCCCAGCATATTAGGCCTTGCCATATCCATATTCCCAAGCAAAAATAAAGACAGGAAAATACACTCGTTTTGCGACGCTTGTCCGCGATTTGGCCTAGTTTATTTTCCGCCTTCCTACTCGCTCATTTGTGGGCTAAGACGCAGCAGCGGCCGTTGTGATGTAGCCGTAAAATCTAGACAAAGTATGAAGTTTCATTTCGCCACTTCTTTTAGTTTCTTAGCAGTAAGTAAGCCTAGTTGTCTTTAAGTACATAGTATCTTATGGATTGTTCCTACTTAATTGTGACTAGCTTCATCTATCTACCGAACAATGGCCTTGCCTTTGATTGTGAAGTTTCCACCTGTTATCTTACTACATTTACTATAGTTTACATAATTGATGAAATATGATTATATATGAATTGCCTGCTGTTACCTGTGGTAACCGGTGAGTATGTTA
>RHLR01000902.1:0-12181 GCA_009806335.1 Davidsoniella australis
TGCCGTTTAGCGACTATGTTACCGGCATCGCTAATCCTGTGCCGTATGCTCCGCTGCCGTTAGGCAACATACCGGTTGTAAAATCTCACATGACCGGATTCGCTGCTGTGTCGTCGATAGCATCAAATGGCTTTGCCAGTCTAGTCGAGTTCGTGGCTAGACCAGCTTTGGGTGGTGGGATCTAAGGTCTGATTTCGGCTTGGTTGTCTGTCTTGGTATACACAGGATTTTTGATGTCTTCGTGGCCATGGATATGCTTTTGCTATGTTTGTATCTATTCGGCTGGGGCTAATGGGTTAACTTTGATGTATTCATGTATTTACATGTTCTTTTAATACGCCTAGGAAAAAGTTTCCCTTTAGGCCTACAGCTTCACAAACAAAGCGGGGGAAGGTTTCAAGGAATGACTTCATAATCTTCTTTCACCAAAAATATTTATATAGTAGTTATAAATCCGTAAAAAAAGACTTTTCTAATCATTTCAGCGCTCATCTATCGTACAATTTAAATCTCGAACATTTTCGAGGGGAAGAATAAAACTAAAATAGAATTGATACAGCCAAAAATTCTAACAGGTAGAAGAAATTCAGGAGAAAAAGAAATGGTAGGAGGTAATGTAACGAATGTTCGTTATTTCGAGGAAATACATTAACACAACAAAAAGAGGTGGTAAAACAAGATACGAAGAAAAAATAAAAGAAGAAACTCTCAATTATTGCAGAGGCAAGAGATCGAGAGAAAATGTTGATACATAATAGGCCACGAACATGAAAAAAATAGAAAACAACCATGACGTGACCAGCTAAGCTAAGCTAAGCTAAGCTAGGCTTTTTATTCCATGTTCATTACACAGCATGAGCAACAACAGTAGAAGCAAAAGGAGTAACCGTAGAACCATCGATTTGTGAGCTCATCTCCTCATCGATCTCCTCAGAATCATCTTCCTTTTCTTCACCGAGAAGCTCCTTGTTCTCCTGTTCTCTGATGCGCGCAAGTACACGCTGGGCCTTTCTACGCTGCTCGATATCCTGAGATTCGAAAGCCATGTTGGCCAAAGCCTTATTAATCCTCTCCTGGACTTGAGAGCGTACGTGGAAGGCCATCTTCTGACTAGTAAAGACAGTCGCGAAACGGTACGAGACCCAGAGATACAAAACGATGGCGCCGTGGAGGGACTCGAGTTTGCGGAGATACTCGCCTTGTTCTTCGGGCTTGATATCTTCTGCTTTCATGTCGAGATGCGCAAGTGGAATCTCGG
This sequence comes from Davidsoniella australis, assembly GCA_009806335.1. Classification (NCBI taxonomy): domain Eukaryota; kingdom Fungi; phylum Ascomycota; class Sordariomycetes; order Microascales; family Ceratocystidaceae; genus Davidsoniella; species Davidsoniella australis. The sequence continues at coordinate 1,259 of RHLR01000902.1, forward strand.
GGATGTCTAGGAGTCCACCATTACCCATCTCGGAGATACATCGAGCTATGGATTTGATGACCTCTACCATCTGAGGGTCCCGAAGGTAGGCGGGCGCTGTGAGTAGCACACACCGATCGTGGATCGATAGAGGATACGGTTGGATAAGCTCGGCAACATTTAATAGCTCATCCTTGATGAAGAGCTGGAAACGTCCAGAGACAGATGCGAGCTCCTTAAGCCGTAGTAGAACAAACTTGAGCGGTGTACCGACGGGGAAGTAGTGGGCAAACTTCTCGATGATGGATACGGGAGGGAATACAGATACAGATGTAATCTGCTCGGCCTCCTTCCAGAGGTTCTTAGCCACGACTTGTAGATCCTGAGATTCGATGGCAGTGACCACACCGATTTTGCTTTCTTCCGAGTCATCATTGAGCATGCCTTGTCGGGCAGTCTTGAAACGACCCGCACGACCACCGATTTGACGTAGTTCAGAAACTGTGAGCGTTCTCCATGAATATCCATCATGCTTAGTCGTAGTCTCGAAAATGACACGCTTGATCTCCAAGTTGAGACCCATACCGATGGCATCACTGGCCACAAGGTAGTCGTAATCGTTGTCGGGCTCGTTGAATAGAAGGGCTTGTTGGGCGCGGACTTCTGGTGGTAGATTACCGTAGATGATGGCGCAACGCTTGCCAGTAGTAGCTTCGATAGACTTCTTCATCATGTGCAAGTTCATACGCGAGAATGCCACGATACAATCTCCCTTTTCGAGGTTCGAAAAGTCCTTGTTGATGGTGTAGTCGGCAGCCTTCAGAGGGGTCAGACGCTTGTAGCGGTGGACAACGACCTTGTCGCCGATGCTCTCGCATAGCGATTTGATGATGTCGACAGTACGCTCTTCACCACACAGATGGAGTTCCTTGGCTTGTAGACCCAGGAAAGCTGTCGTCCAACCGGAGCCTCTGTCGGTATCATTGATCATCTGAATCTCGTCAATGACCGCTACATCAACCGGCTTACCGAGAGGCGTCATCTCGACTGTGCAACTGATGTAGTAGTCATCCACATCTTTAGGTATCCGTTGCTCTTCACCAGTTAACAGAGCGCAAGACTTGCCCTTGGCCTGGAGCCTGGAGTAGACCTCGTGTGCTAGCAGTCTTAGGGGGCCACAGTAGATGCCACTGGGCGCTTCTTCTAGAGCCTTGAGCGCATGATAAGTCTTGCCGGAGTTGGTTGGTCCAACGTGAAGATGGACGGTTCTGTGCATGGCACGGGTTGCTGGGAACCATTCCCATGGGAATCTAAGATCGGCGAGCTGTTGCTGTTGCTTCGTGATGGAGGGAGAAAAGCGGTTCCGGAATAGGAACATCTGGAAGGCATATCTGAGGTCGGACCGGAGACCCTTCATACCTTCTCTTATGAAGGAATGGCGCAAAGAGTAGTATAGAGGGTTCTCTTTGACGTTCTTGATACCCTGCGTAGCAGCTTTCATGGAGTTGTCGATGGCGGCTCGGAATAGGGCTCGTTCTTTGAGGTACTGCGACATATCTGTGATTCCAAACGAGCCAAACTCGGTCGAGATGTTTTCCCATGTGGCGTTTCCAGGCGCCATGCGGGCAAAGTTGACCAGAATTACATCGTGGAATAGCTGGTGTTTTGATTTTGGCAGAGGACGTATTTCCGGTACTTCGCCAGATTCTATGGCATGTTGAATATCTTCGTCGTCTATTTCACTTCTATAATGGCCGTGCAACTTGAATTTTTGCAGGTGGATGTTCTTTCCCTTCTTTTTCAATCTTTGCTGCGGTAAAGTCTGTGAAAATGGCCGGCCTAGACCAGTAGTAGCGTTGCCATGCTGGATCACGGCATATCTTCCAGAGTTGTTGCTTAAACGACCGAGGCTTGACGCCTGGATGGACAGACGTTTTAAAGATCCCAAAAGCATTGGGTTGGCATAATACGGTAAAAGAGGGAGCAAGACAAAGAAAAAGAAAAAAGAAAGAAAAGCAAAAGGGAAGAAGAGCAAAGTCTCACTTGGCTTCTCTTCTCAAATTTGAGAAAAAAAATCTTACTACAGCCTTGTGCGACCACCTCTAATGTTGCGCTTGGCTTTGATTGGGCTAGAGAGATCACACGTGACACCTACTTTGCACTTTAGCCCTGGTTTTAAGTGGTCGAATTATCAGCCTTGTCATCCCGCCCACCATGAGATTTCTATGCTGTCATAGTTCCTAAGCCTGGCTTTTGCCTTGAATTTTGGGGTGAGTTTCCCCATCTGGAGACCAGTGCCTAGCTCTTTATTTCCTTGCGACAGTGATTATTTCTTTGAAACCGCCATCACAAGCTCAGCCACTCTCATCAAATATCATCTCACTTTTGCGACCAGTAAAACCACCAAAGCCTGTAATATTTTCTTTTTCAGTCGCTATATTTTTCAATTGCTTGTACAGTTCAAGATTCCAACAACAACAATGTCATCTTCCTCCAACCCTAACGCGACGCCGTTGCTATAGTATGATATCCCCACCCAAACACAACTATATCCGATCATTGTTTACCGCTGAACCGCCTGCTAACTGCGGGCATTAATGTAGTGCCTGTGTTGGTTACAACAGCACTATCCTGTCCGAAGCCATAACATCTGCAGCCTCACAGGCATCTTCGTTAGTGTCCTTAATCTTGCCCAAGATCGAACACACCACATCGCACAAGTCCACCTATACCCATGGCTCGACGCATATCCACTACATTGCCGAAGCGCCTACCGACCACGCCGACCATCCGTCTGCCGGCAACCTAACCTTCCTAGTAATCGCCGAATCATCTCTCGGACGCCGGATACCATTTGCCTACCTCATCGAAATCCGCAAGCGCTTCCTCGCCCAGTTTCCCGAATCCTCGTTCGATTTTGGTGAGCTGCCTAGCTACGGCGCCGCTAGCTTTAACACAGACCTTAAGACTCTGCTAGTCGATTTTGGCACGTCGCAGAATGGCCATGATGATGCGCTTAACTCGGTTAAGCAGGAAATCGACGATGTCCGTGGTGTCATGACTCGTAATATCGAGGGCCTTATGGAGCGTGGCGAGAGAATGGATTTGCTCGTCGATCGCACAGATAGACTTGGTGGTAGCGCCCAGGAGTTTAGAGTGCGTAGTCGTGGGCTTAAACGGGATATGTGGTGGAAGAATATCAAGCTCATAGCAACTATTGGTGGTGTCATCATTCTGATAATCCTGCTTATTGTGTTCGCTGTACGAGTCTAGTATATGGTGTACTAACTAGTACTGTCGGTCTAACTTCCTACTTCGATATTATCCTGTCCTTTCCTTTCCTTCTTTACTGCGAAATATCCCCCTCCTCTTAGCGACTGTTTTCTCTTTACATTATGAACAAGTTCCTTATAGCCTGTTTCCATTATAGCCATTGCGACATCCAAATATAAACAATTTGAAGCCACTGTTACTCTGTCAAGTTCAGTTGTCAAGCTACATAGTTGATTTAAAGCTTGCTAGAAGTCCTTGAATGTTTCTTCGGCGATGAAGATGAAGTATCATAGGCGTACCCAAACGTCACGGGTGAAACCGATAGTGCTGATGTATCGCAATGATTTTTAGTAGAGCTAGGCGACTCTGGGCGTAATCTTGTTGTGCAGAATGCTGGGTGATAAATTGCGGGATCAAATGAGTGATGTGGTTTAGGAGTATTTGATTGAGTAACCCTAGAGCTGAATATTGGAAGGGCAATCGTAGGCGACATGATAGCAAAGGGTTGAAGACTCATGACGAATTGAAAGTGGTAGATAATGAGTATGGAGTTTTGATGAAAGTAAATAATAAAGGTACAGATTCTTTTTTGCCCCGATATAGACCAGTTTATAAGCACTAATATCAACTACAACTATAGTTCTATCAGCTTGTAACCGAGGCCTTGAGCGGGAAAAGCAAGCCAATCACAAGCTTCGGGCTTTCACAACCTTGCATGACATATACCAGTATGCCTTTTACTGAAAAATAATTTAATATCATTGAAACAAACCCTATTGATAATATTCTTGCAAAGACTAGGGTTCAACTACTAGGCTTTTTTGAAGCTAATGAAACTCAACAAAAAAATGATGTTGCTGGTTTTCTGGAATCTTGAGTTATATCTCCCGTAGCACAAGCATTTGAGGCAAAGCTCGTGTCTTGCCAACATGTTGTTAATTATCATAAGTAAGAAGACCTAGGAGAAATATTTCCCCTAGGCATATGTATGATTAGGTCTAAAGAAAATACAATCTATAACAAAAAAATCCCGTGATATCCCAAACGAACTACTATCTTTTTTTTCTATTTCTTCTCCTCAGAGTCCATGAAACTGACTGTCTTGCCCTTTTTACGCTGCTTAGCCTTCTGGGCCGCCTCGGCCTTCTTGCCCTTCTTTATAGTCTGGACGAGATGCTCGAGATCATCCATCTTCTTACGCTCTTCTTCCTGTTTCTTCTTCTCCTCTTCCAACTTCTTTTCACGGGCACGGACTAAGGCCTGTTCCTTTTCGATCTTCTCGATCAGCTTGTCACTGTCTTCCCATACCCGTTTACCGGCAGCCTCGTCGACGATATCCTTGCGAGCATAGTCGACTGGCATACATTCTTTGATGAGCTTAACGCCACCGGAGGGGAGACCAGACATGTTGGAACCGAGGCTTTGCTCCATGCAGGCATGAAGAATTGACTGGGAAGCCTGTTCAGGGCTTTTCAATAGAAGCCAAGGGAAAAAGTATCCGAGCAGGTAGAACAGAAGACCCCATAGAGAGCCGCGTGTGAGCCAACGTCTGGTACCAGGAGTCCGGGCAAGACCAGGGTCCACAAAGATGACACGGGCGTTCATAGGTAGGCTATCGGGGCGCTTGTAAGCATCAAGATGCTTCTGGAAAGCAGCCAGGAATGTCATCATGGCTAATTTGCTCTTGGCATACGCCGCTCCAGGAGACCAGTTCTTCTTTTCGAGCACTAAGGGACCCTCGGTCAGGACGGGTGAGGCAATGTATGACGAGCATGTGACGTAGATGATGCGGACATCACGATCGAAGGGCTGAATCTTAATGGCCGGGCTCAGGATGCTAAGCAGGTGGAAGTTTGACAGGAAATTGACCTGCCATGTCTCTTCTAGGCCGTCGCCCGTCATGCGCTGGGAATTTCCAGGTGGTGTGATTGCGGCGCTGCACAATACGATCAGATCCAGTCGACGTGGGGGGATATTGTTGATCCATTTGGTCGCAAACTGGCGCACGTTATGGAGGCTTGAAAAGTCGACGGTCTCGGCGTAGATCAGGTTGTTTTTGGTACGGATGCGCAGATCCTGGACATAGTCGGCAACGTACGACTCGCCCACGGAATTGTGCGTTAACAAAATGAGTTGCGCGCCTCGCTTCGCCAGCTCGTAGGCCGTGTGTGCGCCTATACCAGACGTGCCACCTGTCATGAGAACAACTTTGCCGTGCATGTCTCGCTCAGCCTTGTTCTTGGCGCCGGCGGCATAGGTCCGGATCAAGAACACCACGGTGAGGACGGTGATGGTCTTGATCATGGTCCAGGCATTGTTGGCGAGCCATGGCGGCGCTCCGTTCTCGATAACGTAAAAGATGAACGGGATGGGCATGGTGGCGCAGACTTTGGGGGATTTGTTGTGATTGTTAGGCGCTAGAGAACTATCGTCATATCGGGTTGTGGTCGTGCAGTGCTAAGGTCAGGATAAAGGCTCAGAGAGCCAGGGAAAAAGAAAAAAAATAGAACTGGCGTTGAGAATCTCAGTTGTGTTAGTTGTTCGTTTAGATCCAAGATCCATGTTGGTGGTCCTCCTAGAGCTGAATGTACATCTTCAAAGCAAAGTGCGGCGTAACCCTAAAGTTGACGTACAATGTTGGACTAAGCCTAATTGAGCTGCTGGCTTAGTCAGCCGTATTAACATTGAAAGCGCATAACATAAAACGACAGCGATCAAGCACGACACAGCAGATAGATACAGGTCCTATATCTTTACTAGAGCCATCCTACTTATAGATCACTTGTTATATCCCCTATCAAACTATTACCCGGAGATGGACCCGAATAATGAGTCTCATGTAGAGGATATCCCGCTCCATCACCAAAAGGTCTTTTCATCTGGTATCCGCCGGCAAAGTCGCTTTTGTCAAAGCCAGTTCACCAGACTCGTTGATCTCTCAGGGCACGATTCGAAGTTCTAAAACAGAGTCCATAGTAGATGATTATCTAAGCTTAGTCATGGGTGCTAGTGCTACATCAAAGACACAGGATAAGCAAACTCCTGTCGAGCCCGTACAAAACATCGTCTGTGAAACGTGCAATCTGGCTATCGATATCTCTTCAGATTCCAAGGCCTGGAACAGACACGAGGCGTCGCTTGCGCACCAGGTCTCGCTGTCGCATTCCCATCCGCCCTCGGCCTTGGATAGACACCGTATGGGCTTCAACTATCTCGAGACCTGCGGCTGGGACCCCGACTCGCGGCAAGGCCTCGGAGCTGCCGGTCAGGGCATGCAGTATCCTATCAAGCCAGTCGTCAAAGACGGTGCTCTGGGCATCGGCTTCAAGAAGGACGAAGCTAAACTTGCTGTGGGCGCGGGAGTTGCGCAATCCAAGCCGAAGCAATTGAGCACTAAAGAAAGAATCAGAGCCGAAAACGAAAGCAAGGCTAAGGCCGAGCGGCTACACCAGGAGTTCTTTGCCAGTGACGATGTGCTTCGCTATTTAAATCACGGTAGCATCTGAGTGTGTCCAGGGTTTGGTACATAAATAAGGGTTATAGACTTGTAAATAGTGAACAACGTTATTTAGAGGTGATCTTTGGCATGTTTGATTCTGGACCTGTTACGAAAAGCGAAACCCCACCAAAAAATAGCCTAGCTAAAACCACAGTTGAAAACAGCGAGTCAAAGTGCGAAACAGAGCAGAGGCCAGAGGGTTCAATGCGCCAAAGCTCCCACTAGCCCCTGGAATATCGACTTGTCGGCCTCTATTATAGCCGCTACTAAGGCTGTGGCCATAACTGCAACTAACTGCAACTGCAACTGCAACTATCTACATAGTGAAGCTCCAACTGCCGCCTCTTCTGCAGCTCGTGTTTCTCTTGCTCTTCACGATAACAACAACAACAACCACCTTTTGTTCTTCTTGATTCTCCACGAATCTGCGATTTCTCCTGCATCGACACCCAGCCCATCCAGGTGCTGCAATAGCTGGCCTAACCTAGTCTCACAAAGCTCTCCCCTCTCCTCCCTGCCAACTAGGCCAACTTGTCGACCAACCTACGGCTTTTGCTGCGCCAGTCCTGGTTGACCTGACGAGAACGACCTGCCGGCCTTTTTTTTCTCGCCTGTGGACTCCTGAAAGCTACATAAACCAATTGCACAGCTCCTGCCGCCAAGCTTTGCTTTGCTATTGCACCTATTACTATCACTATCGCTATCGAGATCACCTATTGTTTCCTGCTGCTGCTACTGACCTCCAGCTACTGCACTGCACTGCACTGTGATTATTGCACTAAACACTGCAATCCCTGGTCCATCGCTTCCCCTCTACTCTAGCAACTAAAGCCTTGTTGCGCAGCGCTCGTCATTCTTAAATCCACAGACTCTCTAAGCTGAACCTCTTGCTCATTGAACGACTCTAACCGGTCCTTTCTATCCAATTGTCCTCCTTCCGCAGCTTCTTTGAGCGCCGCTACCCGGGACCCTGCAGAAGGGTCCGTCAACTGCTGCCATGTCGTCCTCTATAATCGACGAGCACCAGAATGGTAAGCCCGCCGTGCTGCCCCGGTTTGAAGCCTGCTCGACTGCTAACATATGCGCCTGCTCCGATTTCTAGTGATGCTAGGTGCAATCGAACGGGTCACCCGTGGTGATGTAAGTGCCAATGACCCTTCCCGGCTCTAGAGTATATGCGTTTCCTGTTGCTAATATTCACCTAGTGGAAAGTCTTGATTTGCGACCAAGCATCCCGCAAGACACTCAGTGTCATTCCCGACGATGATATCCTCAACAAGAATGTCATGAGTAAGCCCGAGTCCTCCTCCAGCCTCTCTGATCATGTGTGCTAACAACGGACTCTCTTACACAGACATCGAGATTCTCGAGGACCGCCGAGAACCAAACCCGGATATGGATGCCATCTACTTTCTCTCCAACACATCCTTCGTCGTCGACTGCCTACTTGCCGATCTCGAGCGCCGAAGATACCGCTCGGCCTATCTCCTATGGACTGGCCGTTTGCTACCTCGTGACGAGGAGCGCGTTCACAAGTCGCCTGCTGCCCGCTTAATCCGTGGCTTTGAGGTTCTCATGCTTGATTTCGTGCCTCGCGAGTCGCATCTCGCAGTGTTCCAAGACCCCTGGAGCTTCTCAATGCTCTTTCACTCTGCCTGTAACGATCTAGTAGCACCGCACATGCGCGTTCTTGCTCAGAAGGTAAGCCTCCATTGGTTTGTGTCCTGTATACAGCTCTAATCTAACCACAACCGTCCTGTTCTTAGATTGCTAGTGTTTGCATCACTATGGGCGAAGCTCCCCGTGTCCGATACTACATGCCGCCAAACCCGCGACACGAAGCTTCTGTGCTCTGCACGCATCTTGCTCGCTTTGTACAAGATGAGTTTGAAAACTACTCTCGGCGCTTCCCTGATTTCCCGCCCAAGACCTCGCGTCCTCAGGGTATCCTTCTCATTACGGACCGGTCTATGGATCTATATGCGCCTCTACTTCACGAGTTCACCTACCAAGCAATGGCGCACGATTTGCTTCAAATCAACGAGGAAGATAAGGTCACTTACTCTATCGTTATCAACCAAGGCACCCCCGAGGAAGAGAAGAAGGACATGGAGCTTCATGATAAAGACAAGGTCTGGGTTGAGAACAGACATCGTCACATGAGCGATACTATCCAGAGACTCATGAGTGAGCTGCAGAAGTTCATGTCGGCCAACCACCACTTTGTGAACCAGAACGAAACAAACACAAGCTTGAACACTATCAAGGACATGCTTGCTGGTCTGCCTCAGTTCCAAGAGACCAAAGAGGCTTATTCACTGCATATCAACATGGCTGAGCAGTGCATGGCGTATTTCCAACAGCGCAAGCTTCCGGATGTAGCCGCCGTGGAGCAGACCCTCGCTACTGGACTGGACGACGATCTTCGGAAGCCTAAGGGAATTCTGGAGCAGGTTGTCCGTCTGCTGGACGACGAGGCTGTCCCACGCTCCGATCGCTTGCGTTTAGTACTCATGTATATCATGTACCGCGACGGTGTCATCACCGAAGATATCAACCGCCTGCTGGCTCACTCACAATTGCCGGTCCAAGACCGTGACATCATCTTCAATTTGAACTCGCTCGGAGCTCTTGCCACTCGTGATCTCAAGGACCCACGACCCATCCCCGAGCCTCTATTTCCCATCGATACTACACAACCTGTTGATGAAGAGTATGCACTTTCAAGATATAAGCCTGTTCTAAAGAGTATATTAGAGGAAGTTGCCAAGGGAACTCTCCGTCAAGACATATTCCCTTACGTAATTCCCCCGCAGGACCCCAACGCAGATTACATGGCAGCACAGTCTGGATCTCTACGAGCTGCTCGCGGCAACTGGGCTGCTTCTGGACGTCGCCAACCCGAGAACCGTCAGCGCAATTTTGTCTTCATCGCCGGTGGTGCCACATACAGCGAGAGCAGATGTTGCTACGAAGTCTCCAACGAGCAGAACAAAGACATATACCTAATGTCCAGCCACATGCTAACGCCAAGTCTCTTTGTACGCCAAGTCACCGATTTGAGTATACCACCTGCGGCACTGGACCTGCCTATGAAGCGGCCAAAGCAGAGACCTCCTGCTCATCTCCTTGAGAACCCACGGCCACAGCCTCCGCCCGCAATGACCGGCGGTCCTGGCGGTTACGGTCCCGGAGGTGGACCACCAGGCGGTCCTCGTATGCAGGTACAACAACAACAACCAGGCGGAATGCCACAGAGACCAGTTGTGGCACCGCCAACTGCGGCTATGGGACAGATGAACCTCAATGCCCCCCCAGCAGGCATGCCTACCAGGCCTATGCATTCAGCACAACCATCAGCAGCCTCGACGGTGTCTAATATCTCCAACGTATCTGCCGGAGACGAAAAGAAGAAGGATAAGGAGAAGAAGAAGCGCCACTTCTTCAAGAAGTAGAACAATACCTTCCTTTTTTTTTTTTATTGGTGTTGGAAATGTAGATATGGAATGAAGAAGAAGGAACCGAAATGGTGATACCGGGAGCGTTAGAAACATAGTCTTTTTTCTCTCTTTTATTTTTCGTTAAGGGTAGTTTTTGTTTTCGTTTACTTTTGGAAGATGAATCAACTCAGATATGATAATTAGCGAAAGATATCTCAAGTTGTCTTATTTTGATTTTTCGAAGTTAGCGTGGTGGTGAATTTACAAGATAAATACATGCTCACAATAATGATAACGTTTATAAGAAACCCAAGTTTGAACATTAACGTTTTTTGCCCAAATTCACATGTACATATAAAAATATGAGGCTCTAATTTTTTCCCCCCCCGTTCATTCAAATTCACCATTATTATATTCAAGATCAAGGTCAAAGACAAGATAAAAAATTTGATACAAAAGTTTAGAAGACTCTCCAGCGGTCTACTAGCCATGTATTACAATTAAGCTTATGTGCTTGTTTATGGATTGAAAAATTTAAGAAGAGAGAGAGAAAAAAAAAGCAAAAGAAAAACAAAAGAATTCATGGTAAAAGGTCTTTCATTTCCGTGGCAGTCACATGCTAATCTTCTCTGATATAGAGAATGACAACATGAATTGTTGAACCGAGGAAGATAAAGAATACGACAAACAAGCTAGAAGAAGGTAGGAGCAACCGAAATAGGCTCATCAAGA
>RHLR01000903.1:0-12169 GCA_009806335.1 Davidsoniella australis
CACACACACACACACACATAGTTTAAACTCCAATATCTGGCAAAATATATGCAAGTATTGTTCCTATTTATTCCTTTTTTTTTTTCTTTTTTCTTTTTTCCTTTTGGTTCGGCCAGTTTCTACCTAACCAATGCTAAGTGAACTATTGTATCCTTGATTATAACTTGGCTAGCGTAATCGTTCTTTCACGCATAAAAATCGAGGCTGTACCAGACCAAAGAACTAGAATGTGACGGACTTATTCGGATCGACATCAGCCAAGTACGTACTTTAAGATGTAATCACGAGTCGAACTGTTGTCTCTTTGTATGTAGAAGACTATCATATCTACATGATATACAAGATGTTTGGTACCATAGTCCACTGTCTTTAACAGAAATATGCCAATATCAAGCCCTAACAAAGCACCATTCTATTCTACATTGTATGTACTTCTCCTTTAGTCCTTTTTTTTTCTTTTCTTTTTCTTTCTCTTACATACAATACAAATGAGAAAACAAGAAAACTCGTCGAGAATGTGAAAATACTACCTCCGTCTTTCTCGCAGGAAGCAAAAATATCTATCAATATTTCACAGCCAACCCCCGATTATTTGTGTTGTTCATTCGTATTTCTTTTTTTTATATCCTCACTGTATATTGGAGAGACATCCAGACGGAAAGAAATAAGAAGAAAAAAACAGTTTAGCGGTCTTTTGCCCTGCCTTGCTTAGTTGGTTTCTGTTATTCCATATTGTCTCTAATGACGACCGCTTTTTCCGGACTTTTCTAGGATTTCCGCATAAAGCTTTGAACAGCCTGCTCAGCGTCATCCTGTTTAGGGTTTCCCCCGACTGGTCATTTTAACTGTCCGCAAAGGCGGGCATTGATGCGAGCTACTTTCGCGGCCGTCATATAGTTAGTTGTACATCTGTATACACATGCACTGAGCAATCAAGTCTTGTCTTCTTTCAGGCTCAATATAAGACAGAATCAGAATCGGCCAGGCTTGGTACATTACGAAGTCCGCAGGGTATCAAGGATCACGAAATCGAAGCATTATCTGCGGTGTACGTATCTGTATAATGTACCAGCCTACACAACCAGCTGTGGTACCGAGTTTACCAGCTCGTCTTGCCATGTGGTGGCCAACATCAGTTCCTCCGCCCCTCCACCATGCATTACTTGTACACATACGGGCAGCTGTACATTAGGCTTTCTATCTTTAGCTTGCTTTTACTAATGGCGGGAGGCTTGCCTTCTTCATGTGTAAGTGAGCCGTGTATACAGATACGTTGTTCCTTGCTGGATTGTTTGTCTCAGTCCCCTTTTGTTTCTCGCTGTTGTGGGTCAACTAGATAGATGCCTCTATTTCTCTATGCATATCTATATATGATATGATAGCTTCAAGAGGAGTCTACTAAGATGATACGATATACTGTAAGCAGCAGAACCATGGTAGACACTATATGACTCTTGGCATCTTCTTTTACAGCTTCTCTTTGTTCACCTACTCGCGAGCCTTTCTGCGTTCGTCAAAAAATACACTTACTTATTAGCTACACCGGCTATTTCTATTTCTCTATTTCTCTATTTCTCTCCTCATCTTTCCACCTCCATGTATGTGTAAGCCCTCATTTCCTCTTAGGGAATAGCGTCGCAGTAACTTACAAGGGTTGTACGCCCGAAAGCTGATCGCCTTACAACGTTGCCCCGCCTTGACGGCCGATTCTTGTTGTCTCTCTTGTTGTCTTGTCTTGTTTTGGGGGTTTTTTTTCTTTGTTTTTGTTTCTCTTGATTCCCAAGCCGTGGAAAGTCTCCGGTGCCGTTTTAATCCACCATTCAAATCCTGGGTGGCTGGTTACTACCGCTACTTTATATATCCCGTTCCTATGTCTTTTAGCTACCACCACTCTAATAAATTACGTGCTTATTAGTTGACCGTGGTTAATTATGACTGGCCTCTACACCTTCTCATCTTCAATACCTAACAAAAAGTAGAAACCCCAAGACCGAAGACCGGGGTACTATCAGGATCGAGAAATGTCTGTGGGCACAAATCTAGCGATCTATCAAGTGCTACGAAACATTCATTTACATCTTATGGGGGAATATGCCGCCTGCCATTGTCTCTTTAGTCTATTTGTAGAAGACTGTATAGTGACGTGACGGTCATCACGATCAACGCAAGTTTGACCCTTGCAATCAAGAAATAAATCCAAATAACGTTCAGCCATATTCAACACAACATGACACACCATACATGGTTCGAGTGTCTTTCCTTACATTTTCAACAGCCATCGGGCACCTACAGGACCAACAAACTCAGCATATATGTAGTTATATCTGTACTGTTATGTCTAAAAATGTGTAAGCATTGGGTTGTGTTCGCTGCTGCATGACTCCATTCAGGTGGATTTGGAATCTTACCGAGAAAACACGACTATAACCCTCGCTTCTACAACTAAAGAGGAGGACATGAACTTAGCCTGAGAGGAGCTAGTAACTCCCAAAAGCAACCCGGCTTTAATCTGATCTTGAAAACCGACTAGAGAGCTGGCCATGACTAATGTTCCTCCACGTTGGACGTTTAATTCATGCAGAACGAAGGGGAGAAAAAAAAAATACAGACGCTGGGTAGGCCGGAAAGCTGACGTATAATGGTCCTTACTATAGAATAAAATCCTGTTTTCTCACGGAACTGGAACTAACTTTAGCGACCTGCTGTAAATAACCACATTGAAGCATAATAGACGACGTTGAACATGTGTGCTTGATGGTCCGAAGAAAACTCTTCTAAGCGAGGCTTTTCGCTGCGGGCTTTGATGGGGCTTTCCGGCAACTTTTTTATATTCCACCTAGATCTATCGTAGAACTAGGTGGAGTTATAGCAGAGATGCATGGCATGTCACTCCCTATATCATATCATATTGGTTATAATCGGGAGAACCTAGCGGTGATGGGGACGGGGATCATTAAATCCCAGCCAGCGCGGAGACATATCAACTAATACTACTTAACACTAAGAAACAGAAGCAAAGGAAACTCATCGGTGTTACATTGCGAGTCTTGGGGCGTTTTCCAGCTTCTTTGCTCCTCAAGTTGTAGTAGTCTGAATCTTAGAGGCGTAGTAGCAACTACGGCTATCATCCTTGAACATGGCGATGCTGATTTGGGAACCTAACCAAGTTGGGCTACTAGTATCATCACATAGCCTAGAAATATGTAGCCGAGTGGACTGTTAACTGACAAGAAAGAAGAAAATCAGAGCAGAGAAGAAGACAAGGAAGAATAGAAGCATTATCGACAAATAAAGTGCACAAAAAAAACAAACGAGGTTGGAAATAAAAAGAATCCTTCTTCGTCAGATAATGGTGATAGACAGCCCAGCAGGGTACCTACTCCAAAACATTCGACTACAATAACATAGTACTTGCCAACCCAATTTTTCGTTCTTCCCATGGTTGTTAATTGACAGCTATGCGGCCCCGCTTTTCATTTTAGGTTAAGTTTAAAGGCCTTGTTTTCTTTGATTTCTTTGGCAAGTACTCGGTACAGGAAAAAAACATGTGAAAACTACTGCTTAAGCCAAGTACTTGGTACAGAAAAAGGCCTGATCCTCTGTGCGCAGTAAGGCTTTTAAACTAAAATAGCCCAAGTCTAGGCTAGAAACTAGAAACTGTAGAACGAGCAAAACTTGTTCGAACAGTCGCTAGAATGTTTAGGTTGTTGTGTTGTGCTACAAAGGCTAGAAAAGTCTTTGAAGTATTCAGAAGACCATAGAGTCAAGACTCGTACAAGCTTTCACCCGTTGACAAATAATTGGCAAATATAGCCGAACACACTATCATTACTTGGTCGGATGACCACTATACAACGATGAACGAACAAACGAACTAATTGACCAAGGCATGATATGATTCCAGAGCGGTCTTTTCATAAGTCTAGTACGAATGGAGCTCATATTGCAGACTGCAAGATCCAGCTGGTCTATGGATTCAATAGTGTGGACAAAGTACGCAGTCTGAATGCAGAGTACTTTATCAGCAGCCTCGTCAAATCTCTCATTGAAATACATTTTTTCCATGATTTGTATTAGACTACATACACACTAGTAGATCTAAACGTAAATAACCTAAATAGTTCTCTTTCCGATAGATGGAGTAGATAGTGATGATGCGTCTACGGCGTCTAGATTTGGGGGTGTGCCGTATATGAATACATCATCCCCATATCTACATACAATGTAAATCTTACACACACAACATACATTTCCGTGCCTTGGCTGACTAGAAAAATCTCGTATTCGAGATGTAAGCCTGCATATGTATTGTATGCACGCCATGCCACACAGTTCTGAACTTGACTCTATAGATGGATAGGCAACTTCTAGTTACCGAAATAAATAAAAAGAAAAACGCACACAAAGACAGTTCAGCTTCTTCATGTCACTGATATACGGCATCTTAGTCTTCTTCCTTCTTCCGACTCTACAGCTATCTGTATAACTACAGCTGGTCATCGTTGACTAATCTGTGAGACGATGTAAGCTAGGGGCGGTTGTACACATAAGTACAGCCAATATTTTCATGTAACTAATACATATACTAGTAGAGCTGCATTTTTATGGCTTACGGCCTGGCCTGCATGGATAAAATCGGCCTGCATCCTTCAAGAAATAGTCACAACGAAAGAAACAAGTCAGTCGATTCTGGCCGAAGCGAGCCTCCCATAACTTTTTTTTCTTTTACATATAATATAGATATATATATATATATATCTTTTATATCTTTTATATCTTTTATTCGATTTGATTTCTTTTCCTATTCTGACCGCAAAAAGTAGTACTTAAGTAGCAGTTACTCTATTCAGCCTTTTACCGTGACCTTCTATCCGTGTTTGTGCTCCTTTCCTCTTCTTTTGCTCTTTCTTTTTTTTCTGAGTGCTCTGTTCTTACTCACTTCGTAGTTGCCATTGTTGTAGTATTGCATGTAAATAGTAGGAAACTACTACGATTACGCTTTCCCTTGCCTAAAGAGGCGTTTGCAACTGTCGCCGTAGTAGCCATAGCAGCCATAGCAGCAATTTCCCTTGCAATCAATCAATCACACTTGTTTCGTTTATTTGGATCATCAAAACAACGAGTCAGTAATCTGAAATTGGGAAAACAAAATAATAAGCGTAGTTGCCCGAGGAACTTTCTGTTCTGTTTACGGGTTTCTTGAATTTTACAACTGATTGAATTGTCGTGAAATTATATTTTTTATATTACGATTCAAGCCCATATAGTGAGTTCTTTTATTACCTCGCAACTAACCTGGCAAATCAAGCAGCGGCACATATCCTGAGCCGCATTATTACATCATTGCAGAAGGCCGTATTTCTTTTACGAGCCAGCTTATCTGGTTTCTTTGTTGTGGACTGTCTACTCTAGCCATTTCTGTCTTCTCAACTAGGCTCTTTGGGGACAAACGACAATCCATCCGCCTGTGGGCATCAGCTCGTCCAGACTGTTCTTTGCTCTGTTTTGCTTCCAGCAGGAGACTTTGGATTCCTCTTCTTTGCCCTGCAGATGCTATCAAAGGCTGCTGTCAGAAGTCGTTATCACGCCAAATTATCATTGGGACAGAGCCTTGCGTCGCTGTAGTTGTGCTGTGTATCAGATCAGCCATCTTTTCTTTTTTTCTCTTCTTTTTCTCTCCATATCGTTCTTTTCAGACGCTATCTATACTCTCTTATCTTGTACTCAAAGTATTTCCGCTCAGTGTTGTAGTTTATACTAACAGAACGTTGAGCCAACGCCTTTTTTCATATCTTATCTGACTTGATACAACAGCTGAATCAAGGCCGGCTTCGATTTCTCTTCTTTCTTTTCCCCCTTCTGTCTTTCCGTTCATATTCTTTCCTATTTCCTCTTATTTCATGGCTCTAGCCTTTTTCTTTCTTCTTTTTGTGCTCGAATCATAGCGACACAGCCCCCAATCGTGTCTAGCACCTTCTCACTCAACAATCGGCCTCTTTGACAGGTCAGGAATGGGAGAGATTGCCACAAAACGACTATGAATGACTCTTGTACAAATTATTAAAAGTCTATCTAGATATCTTATATTATATTATTCCCTAAAGCTCGAATCGCCTGCTATCAGGTCATTCATTGTCAGGCCTTGGTTGGAAGTAGTATATCTACAATCTTGATAACAGATATCATGCATAGTTTAAGTACTTTGATACCCTCTTTTGCTTCCCTCTGTGGCATTGTTGGTGCCCAGTGGGATGGTTGGGTCAGCGGCGAAGTCAGTACTGAGCTTTGCTATTGGATCGACCTTCGAGGTAATCTCAAATATAATTGTGTATTCAGTCATATCTAGAAATACTAACAAATTGCTTCAGGTGTCCAGTTGCGTGATACCATTTGGCTAGATGGCGGTGTCATGGCATGGTTACCTACTCTCTCAGACGGCTCACTAGGTAACGTCAGCCAAACCAGTAAGTACTTCAACTCTTGCAAAAAAGAAAAGCAAAATAGTATCAATTAACGAAAACCTATAGATAATGATGCTGGTATCATGCCCTCACTCCCACTTGGAAACAAGATCAACTTCAAAACCGACAACTTAACTAGCTTGCTTGTTCCAAACTCCAAGGCGATAGGTGGCTCGGGAAGCTCTTCTAACAATGCAAACCCTAATTACATCAGTGGAGCGCTGATTGGAAATAGTGCTGAGTTTTGGCTTTACGGTGGCCTTGCCCCTGATACCGATGTTTACACCCTACCTGATGGCGACTCGGTTTACAAATTTCAACAGTACAAGTACGGCGCTGCTAATACAGCTGGACTGGGGTGGTATAGCGAGGATACTAACAGCAATACCAACCGATACGTTACGTACGGCGGAGGCGTTACGGTTGAGTCAGAGTGGAAGGCCTTTTACTTCTCCGGTCTAGATTCCATAGCTGGCCCAATCAATGCTACTGCTGCTTCAGTAAACACTACGGACTATACATGGACGAATCACGCCGACTACATGATCACTATCACTACGAACGAAGATGATCAACATGTTGAAGAGTGGTCTAACACTACTCTACCTGATAGTGTCAATGGAAGATCTGTGAGTGAGTTTGTTTTTGTTCCAGTTGGCTCCAACGGCATCATGCTAGCCGTTGGTGGCGTGACGTACCCAGAATTCGCTTGGCAAATTGGCCTATCTCCAAATTCAACCCTGAGTGTAAGTTATACCAACTATGTAGGCTTAGTGATATGGCTTTGATCCTCAAGTCTATGATAACTAACAACTTTGTATAGGGACAAGAGAGCATCGCCTTCGTTGAGACTATCAATGTCTATGATATCGGAGCTGATACTTGGTACTCTCAAAACACAAGCTGGACAGAGAAGCCACCTGTTTTGAGCCGTGGATGTGCTGCTATGGTCGAAGCTGCAGACAAGTCTAGTTTCAACATCTACTACTATGGCGGATACACTGGCGTTGACTCCCATGAAGACTACAGCGACGATGTCTGGGTTCTCAGTGTACCTAGCTTCTCATGGACTAAAGTTTACCACGGCAACGTCACAAATGGCCGTGTCAGCCACCGATGCTTCCAGCCATACCCGGGCCAAATGCTTGTCATTGGTGGGTATGTGTCGCCCAACAATGATGCGTCATGCCTGGGCGAAGGGTTGATGCGTATGTTCAATATGTCTAGTCTCGATTGGATGGACACATATGACCCTGCTGTGTATCCCAATTATACAGTTCCTGATGCTCTAACAAGTGTCGTTGGCGGCAATGCCCAGGGCTCTGCGACTCAGACTGCGCCATCGGGCGGCTGGGATAATAGTGACCTTGAGAGCGTATTTTCTACGGCTTACGATACTTCCAAGATAACTACTTGGTACCCTTATGAGGCAAGCACTTCTACATCAACTGCTGTCAGTGGTGCTGGGGATTATACCAGCACGAGCTCATCCTCCGGGTTGTCTAAGGGGTCGATTGCTGCCATCTCGGTTTGTTCCGTGATAGCAGTTGCCTTTATCTTTGGCGTCTTCATATGGTGGCGCCGCAGACAATACTTGAAGCATTGCGAAACTGGAACCGACACTACAGTCAAGAACAGCCGCATTATGGCCTGGATCACTGGCATGCCTGAACATGGCAGTGGTGGTGGTGGCGGTGGAAAGTCTGTCGGTGACGCAACTGAAACAACAGAAACTACAGCTACACTACATGATCTAATCTCGCCTATTGACGGAAAATCGCCCGTGGCATTGACACCAAATATCCACCATGAAGCGCCAGAGAACCAGATCTATGAGATGCCCAACAACTCAGTCCCTCAAGAGCTACAGGACACCGGACTCACACATTCTGAAGTCGTGAATCGCAAATTTGCCAAAGACTCAGACACTTCACGGAGCCCACTATCTGCGGGGTCTTTTGGTGCATCGGCATTAGACCGCGCCAGTGTTGCTGTCTCTGCCGAAAGCTCTTCCGTTAGATCGCCTCAAAGTCCGTCTCTTGCACAATCCCCAACGATTCCAGGAGTCGCCCTTGCAAACAAGACTGGCAATAGCCGTGTAGTTTCAGATCTTTCTCATATTAGTCACCAAGACGCACGTCATCTCCGACAAGTGAGCGAAATGTCCGTCAGCACGGTTGCTAGCGATTTGAATGAGCCGGGCGCTGCCGCAGGTGGCAATAATCTACTGAACGAAGCTATTCCCGAGAGCCCATCTTCTAATGCTACCTCTCCTAAGGTGGCAGTGGGGGGCGGGATTGAAAGTCCCTCGGCAGAAAATGTTGGTGTCAAGGCGTCGTATCCATCGAGTACGAGAAAGAGCGTGTTCCAAGAAAGCAGAGATGATCTCGGTGATCTGGAGGTAGAGTCCAAAAAGGCGAAGGAAGTAGTCGATGAGGCGGAAGAGCAGAAGAAATGAGGCATATGTGATGATATTTCCTTCAGTTAATTCTTCTTATATTTAATAATGTGTACTTATTTTTTTCCTATTCTGATGTTTTGGAGTTTTGCATCTAATTCATCATACGACATATTACCCCAACCGGCAGAAAGGGTTGGGCAAGATACATATTTCGATGATGATAGGCTATCGTGTAATTAGCCTAGAGAGTATGGTGGTGTTGGGCTATTCTGCTTATATGATATTTGTAATATGTTATCTCAAAATATGTCTCCATCAGCCCAACATTGCATAATCAAGAACATAGCCTAGTTTCGATGTACATTGAGTGTGGCCTACTTCAATGTGGTAGCCAATCGTTAAACTGGATGTTATCTTATGGCTGCCTTACGTTTCAATATGGACCCAACCAAGAAACAACAAGATGGGGTAAGGTCACGTCAAAGTGAGGGGCCCGTAACTTCAATTAGACATGATTATTATAAAAACCATACGCACGTACGGATCATATCTGTTGCTCTTAAAAACATACTTATTCTAGGTTGAGGACCGGCGTTTTTACTCTAGACGTTTTAACTCCCTTTCTCTATAGAAAGCATCTTACCTATCCTCCAGTGACGTTTCCTTGTGATCATGACCAAGATATCACCAGTCCTTCGTTTATACAAACCCAACTTTCCTCTTTTTGTTCTAAACGGGTAGACTCTACACTCCATAAAGCCATGCAGAACTTCACAAGCCATGCTGAACCTCATATACACGAAAACACGCCTTGACACGGGAACGTTTTGAGTCTGCGGTATAAGCATGATGGATGTTCCATCGAGAACGTGTCTGTACCCCCAATCTCACGATCGTTCACAACCTCATCCATCCAAATTGAAGATTCTGGAAATCACGTCCAAAAAAACAACAATACCGACACTTGCAGAAGCATTGTGCAATACACCGTGTTTCAAGCTCAAGCAACAATTATCCGGCCCTCACGACGACGCGGAGGGGGGGCAGGGAAGAAGATTGAAGAAATTACGATGTCTCACAGACTGAGAGAGACAAATCAACAAGAACGGGTATCGCCGAATTCTTGGGTTTGCCCTATATGAGCGTCCCACGATATCCGAACCTAACAACCGGGGGAAAGTCCGACGAGCTTCGATAGGTAATACGGACTTGGAGAAAGGAAGAGCGAACAACAAGACGTATAAGAACGCGGGAGCGCGGACTTTCCGGTAGGGACAAAGACAATCATCGTGATAATCATTTGGAGTTTACAGTCTTTTAGGTTTTCTCCTGTATGTATACATATAGTCGAAATGTCAAGTAATAAAGCGCTGGTCCTCCATCTTCATTCCAATAAATGCTATCGTAGAGTAACGGCAGAAACATCCGATTTTCCATCTGCCAATGATACATTACGACACGCACATCTTCATAACTCTATAGCTCCATAAGATTAATGAATTAAAAAAATTAAAAAAATTAAAAAACATCACGACACGTGACAGTAAACCCTATATCTGTGTGTAACCCATTTATGCTTAGTCATCCATATTTTCCCAGCTTCGAAGCTATGTCCAAATCAACCCATGAAGCCGAACCTTGGCTTTTCCCGTCCGTAAACCGAGTTTTGAAGCGCCATTTACTACATCATCCTCTTTGTTTCTAACCTTTCTGTTCTTTTTATTGTTTTGTGCCAGCCAACAGGCATATCTATCCATCACTTCCGCTGAATAAAAAGGTGTTCTTTTCTCTTCCTTTGTATTCCGCCTTTTTTTTTTTTTTTTTAATAAGTGCATAGCTTCTGTCAAACGAGGCGAGCGGACTCTAAGGCGATTCGGCCAATTTGATGGGAAGTTACAATCTTTGAATTCTTTTTTTCCCTTTCGGCTGAACCCGACGAAGCGAAACGAGATATTCAAAGGGCAAATCGTACAAAAAAAAAAGCAGCTCAACCATGTCATCATCTCGTAATCCACGACCAACCAGCAACGCCACGCCCACTCCTCCTCCACCACCACCACCACTTGCTCCCGTTAAGCTCTACGACACCTCGCCTGCCGCTGTCAGCGTTCGCTATGGCCAGCCCGCCGTTCTCGGCGCCATGGCATGGATACTCGGAACGCCGTCGAAGATCGTCGCAGAGCCGGTCGAAGGTCTGCAGGAAATGCTAGTGCTTACTACAGTAGCACAAGTGGTTTATTCTCTGGTGTGCGTGCCGGAGGTTGGCACCAAGTATGCGGACGCTCATGGCGTCGGTTCAGCCAGGGCGGCGGCTAAGAAAAAGAAGAACAGCTTACGCCGAATAGCCTTTGTACGTCCTATATATATATATTTTTTTACAGTGCTCATAACTATCGTCCGCTCTGTAATCTTTACAACTGCTAACCAACTTCTCTTGTGATGTATAGACTGCCATTCTCTCTCTCATTCTGAGCGCCCTCGTAACACCCTTCGCACACCTCATTCTCGTGCTGTTCGGCGGCCCATTACTCACCCATTTCCACAGCAGCCTTCTCTGCGCCGCCCACTTCAGCATCCTATGTATATTCCCGCTCTTTTACGCTCATGGCGTCGAGGCTTCCGCCTGGCTCGCCATCGGCGCTCTCGGTCAGCCCATTGACGAACTCTACGGTGCTCTCGCGGGTGGCTTGTTCGGCGCTTGGCTCGGCGCCGTGCCTATTCCTCTAGACTGGGATCGCGAATGGCAAAAGTGGCCGGTTACCATCGTTGCAGGTATCTATGCTGGTGTTCTAGTCGGTAGGGTTCTGGGCGGTCAAATCTTCTTCGGCAAGCGAGTGGTGGAGTTGGATATGCCTGTAAAGCAAGATTAAGTACCAGTACTGTTTTTATAACTCACAAAACGCTTTGTTTCATTGTATATATATAAAAAGCAATTATAAGTGTGCTAAAAATGTGTGATGTCTTGTATATGTGAGCAGCTCTTTGATACCACTACAAAGCAATTGTTTGTTCTGATACATTCGCACTGTGTCCGGCAAACGTTATGTATCAAATACAGTGTTCTTAAATCAAATATACTGTGATCTTGATGTTTAACCCTAACCCTATTTGGGC
This sequence comes from Davidsoniella australis, assembly GCA_009806335.1. Classification (NCBI taxonomy): domain Eukaryota; kingdom Fungi; phylum Ascomycota; class Sordariomycetes; order Microascales; family Ceratocystidaceae; genus Davidsoniella; species Davidsoniella australis. The sequence continues at coordinate 11,977 of RHLR01000903.1, forward strand.
AGATGTCAATTCATCTTTCGAACCTACTAGAGCGCAACTCCCTCTCCAGGCGAAGTGGCCATACCTGGGGGGACAAGAATCATTCAAGGACAGGTACTGGCGGCACTCTCTGGCCATGGAGATTTTAAAGAGTACCATGAGAGATTTGGACACAAAAACGCCACAATGGAATGCCATAAGTGTGGTAAAGATA
>RHLR01000904.1:0-12167 GCA_009806335.1 Davidsoniella australis
ACTGTAGTTGTAGCTCACCAGGGCTTCCTCAAGGAACATGTATTGCATCATAGGAGTGAAGACCTCTTTGCTTTGGTACACTGGGCTGACAATCCTAAAACGTCCAAGATTGCGTCTGCGAGGATCATCATGAAGTGAAGAATCACTGTATCAATGCATTCGAACTGAAAGGGTATTTTTTTCTAGTATTTATATGTCCTATATCCCCAGTTCTAAATCAATGAGAACCACCACGCTAAAGCCTCATAGGTGGCTCGAGAGTCATTTGTTCCAGAACCCCCATTCTTGGTGTTGATCTCAATTCGATGTTTTGTTTTCCATTCCATATTGATCACGAGATCAAAGTAAGAGTCTGCTTTTTAGGGTCGTCAACTCAGCGTCCAGACTCTCAACTTTGTTTTTATCTTTACAATTCAATAAGCCAGGCCCAATCAATGCCCAGGTACAAGCCCTGTGAATCATTGAACCATACAGAAGCACGCCCAATGACATCACTCAGGGAACTTGGCTAGCCAAGGGATTGGATTCGCTGTCATCAGATATAAATAGGAGGTCCTTTCTTTGAAACGAATGTATCCTATAATCATGTCAGGTCAGTAAGGTGTGTGGCTCACCCTTGCTGGCCCTCATCAGAAACCGGACGTGATACCAATCGATATTTTGAGCCTCTTCACAGCAGGGGCCAGGAGTGAATGTGTTTGCCTTGTCTAGTTTAGGTTTCTTATATTTCCTTTCATCTTGTTTCTCGATTTCGAGTAATGTTTCGCCGCGTGAGCATAGCAGATATAAGAGCTGACAGTGTAGGGAAAAAATAATGTCACGAGGACAGGCCAGTCTCAGGACTAGCCTAGGTTAGCGGTAAATACGGTGGCAACGCAGACAACCGACCTTTTTTCTGTTTTACGAATAATGACTGGTTAGTTTGTATAAGCACACAAATGCTCTACTGCGTTGACTTGACAGTTGATTCCTCCAATGAGCTATGTCATGTTCAATGAGAAAAGGCAACAATGAAATCATGTTCTACTGCAACTGTAAGATCATTCTTTGTCGTCGAACACAGGTCTTCGCCTAGGTTGGGGTTTACAGTTACATTTAGGGTTGTGGTAATAAGCAAAAGCAGAAAATAAATCATATGAGCATGCCAGGTTTTTAGGGGCTTACAGCGCACCAAAAACGCAGTGATTTCCATGAACAAATTAACAAATTGTCTAAATTCGAGGCTCTTTCTCGACAACATGATGGGCCGGATTTCAAAACAACCTGGAGGCTGGTTGATTGGCTATAGGTTGCTGGAAAAGGAAGTCGCACTTGTCCCTCCAGCAAGATTTATTGATAGTTTTACGATGTACTACTAGACACCTCGTGACCCAATGCCCCCGTAATTATCCATGCCTAATTGGTACTAGACCCACAAGTACATGACAGTACTTTGACTGGGTTGGCTCCGCATACCAAAACACAACAAATACTGGACTGGAATGCTTACTTGGAAGTATCTTCAAGTCTCGGAACGGACTGCGCTTAAAAACGATGCGGTTGGATACAAGCAATCGAGTGGGGCTTTAAGAGAAGCTGAAAGTGGTTTTTTCTAGTTTGTATGAGAGTAAAGAGAAATATAAACACAAGAGACAGATGAGCTGAGGAAGACAAAAAGAAAACATACATATGTTTAATGGCGTTGGCAACATAGAAGCCGCTATATATAGTACAGCTGTAATAGCTATTAGTACACAGCCTTTCGTCAAGGAGTCCAAGCGAGGGCTACGGCGCAGTACATATACATATACGCTAAAAAGAAAACGGCGTCACCAAACCGCTGGTATGCTGTTGGGCGGGCTTCCCGTGTTCTCGGGCACGGATACCGTTCGATAATTTTGGTCTCCCTCTGCTACTTGGCTACTTATGCCGTACTTTTGTGTTCTCCTTTGCATTGCTAGCCAACTGCATAATGCAGCCCACATAGCAGCAACTCGCGAACATGCCCTAATAAGCGCTGCGGCACCAACAAGCTGCAAAGAGTTGATCTATTACATATATGTATGTACATAAATACATCTATGTGCATAATACTTACTCATGGGCGGCACAGATAGCGCGGGATGAAGAGCCGAGTAGTTTAGTTAGACGGCGATATACCTGCGTTTCTACTGTACAGTTGACGTGATGATATTAGTGTTCTTCGAAGAACCCCCCCCCTTTTTTTTTTTTTGATGTGCGCCTAAACCCTACACATAGAATCTTCAAACGCCAGTGGTGTATCCGGATAGGCTGTAATAACCTAGACTTATAAAGGGCATCCACAATGGTGTTGAACTAGCGTTATATGTTGGCAAACTGGTAGCAATAGTACGATTTGATGCACCATTCTTACATCCATACAACACTATGTGCACTCAGATCCACGGACAGGTAGCCTTGCAGTGATCGCCGATGGCTCTCTCCTAACTGTTTCAGCATTCCTAGATAATAGGTGGCTGACAAAATAGGCAAGAAAGTAGGCTAATAAGACATTAAACCTCATCATGAGCGGGTCGTAGCGTGAACAAAGCAGAAGCAAGTAGAGTAAGAAGAGCAGGCGGCTGGCAGTAGATGCTTGTTTAGACATCGTTGGTGTTGTTCTTTATTTGGTCCTGCGAGATCCTCTGTTTGTATCCATGGTCTGACTAAGGCCTTTTTGGGAGGAGAGGGGGTAATAAGACAAGAAAATAAGAAGTATCGAAAATAGGTGATATATCGATGCAAGGCAAAGTAAAGTATACAGATACAATGCATAGTAGAGTCACTTTGGAACACAAAAGAAAAACGATGAAAAAAAAAACCACCACGAGACTACACCAGGGATGAACTGGCGTCTGTCCTTCAAATGCCACGCACACTTATTCTGTATTTGTACTGCTTTTTTTGGGCCAATACGAAACAAGTACAGAAACGAAAGAATAACAAGAGAAGCAAAAAAAAACACACCTGGAAAATAAGCGGCCAGGGTCACAGTGGCAGCAAAAGTGGTTCTACAGCGCCGGAAAACGGGCACGTGAACCCGTCGATGACGATGGTGGGTCAAGTGGTCTGTCGGGGCTTATTGCTTCTTCTTTATTTTATTTTATTTTCTTATTATTCTTTTTTTGGCCTCAATGGATCTGGGCCTGATCATGCAGGAGAGAGAGAACCAGCAGTTCAGGGAAGAGGGAAGGCATGTCGAAAGTATGCATTTTGAATTTTGGCTAGCCTGGCTTGTGTGCTTTAAATCATTTGCAGTTAGTTATCAGTGACTATCTTTGAGTTATTACTGGAATTTAATGTGCATGTTTATCTCTCTCTTTCTAATCTTGGGTATGTAGTAACAAACAAGGACGACATCTTTCTGTTTGTCTTTGGTCTTGAAAGTTCGAATCCGGATGGGTTACACTGTAAAGCATAAAGATAGGGACCGTGAGTTAGAATGTAAGGAAAGGTACCCTACTGCAATAACAACAATCGTATCATGTCTGTCATTCTTGTTTTGCCTTGCCCTTTACGACTGAACTTAGCAATTCGATCGTGACGGTAGGAAGGTTGACCGCTCTCGGTATTCATTTATAGACCACTAGCTTACGTGTCGATAGATGCATGACTATCGTGAGAAGGAAGCTGCCAGCTATGAGAAATCTACTATGTGTAATTACTTATAACTATTTAGATACATGTATATTTATGGGAAGATCTTAACGTGGTTGTACTTATGGCTAAATATATCGTGTATAGTGAAGATAAACGCACGAATTGATTGTTAATGCAGCGTACTCTGTCAATTGTCCGTTTTTCTAATGTTCCCATTCTGTTCATTGTGTTTTGTTTTACCTTGTTTGTCCTTGTGCTTGCTCATGTGGCCGTTTTTGAGACGCCGAATGCATCACCCTAAACAAGCCCTGGATTAGGTTGTGTTGATATTTCCAGTTAACTACCATTCATACATTCTCTTTTTAAGTATCATTTTTTATTTTTTATTTGTTATCATAAGGTGGTTCCAGAAGTTTATGTGCCTATTATCACACACCATCACGCTAAAACCCCAATAATCACCGCCCTGGAAATTGGCAGCACAATATCGCAGGTTTGTCAGTTGCCAGTCCGACAAGAAGTTGTGCTAGTGCGATTTTGAGGGCCTGCGTCTGCTTATTCTTTTTGCTTTGTATCAAAAAAAAAAAAAACCTCGAAGACAGTATCTGAAATACTGCGACAGAAGACATTCTGATCATATATCGCATTATGCTGTTATCCACTACAAGGACCACAATTGTGCTTGGGATGCTCCATTTAGTTGTATACAAAATACATCAGGTAAGGGTACGTCGGCTCCGACATTTTTGACTATTACTAAGAAAGAGCTATGTATTGGATATCATGTTACCAATTTGCGGTGGTAGCATTGATAGTGTGGCGATGTGTTCTATAGGTTTTTTTCTCTTTATACATCCAAATATCGTGATGGTTGCAAAGTGATACTATTTCCTAGACTAAAAAGTACTTAGCTCCATTCGAACGCATGTAATAACCCTAAGGATGGTTCTTGATTTGGCTATTACTATTAAGAATATAAAATGCATGAACATTTGTTTATATTTACAAACACAACTATACAGGTTCATATTGAGCATGGTCATCTACATATGTACAGGAAGGTCTGATAGCTGTAGTGCAAAAAGTAAAAATAATCCAAATCTATCGAGATGTTACATAACAATACGATAAAGTCAAAGTTACATGATAGACTGGCGACTTGATGTTCCATGCAACTAATTAGTGAATTTTGTGCGGGTTCGGTCACTTTAAAGGGTCCTTTAATTCGTGTGACGTTAAGTAGACATCCGCTCCTAGGTAGACTGGCATACGTCTACCTTACCATATGAACATTGAAATAAAGTTTCAATCGTGATACTAGTATACTTGTAGTGTCGGTTATAGACCATGGAATAGTGTTATCTCAGTAAATTCTGTTATAATATTATTCCGTAAGACCCCGAGGTCCTGGATATGAGATGACTAAATTTAAATTTGCTTATGATGGTGATATCAGGCTTTGTATTGACCACCACCGTGAGACGGCTGCAACGCACAATTGCCTTTCCCCCTGTTATATAACATCGATAAGCTACGTGGAAATCTTGTTGATGCTTGTATTATATCACAGATAATGTTAGTAAGACTGTAGCATTTACATTCAATACAGTCACTCTATATGCTCCATAAAGCTTAGACCAGTCGTACCGAATATTGAGGCCAGTGTATTCTCATTGGTAGAACGGGGTATAGAACGAAAACTCTGAAGTTTAAGGTACGTCGTTGGAAGGCAAAAAGGGTAACTTGAAAAATTTCCGGACTATTGCATCTTTATGAGGTATAGCCAAACAGAATTGGAAGGTTACCATCTCATCCTACACCATGCCCAGCCTCAGGCCGCTGCTGGTAAGTGACTATGATTACTGTTACCTCTTGACATGGATTATCAATACATACACATATGAATAGACATGTATTTACTGTACATGTTCCTATGTACAATTACATACAACCACAGATATATATGCAGGGTTTTTGCCATAAGAGACATGATACCAAGTTCGACGTCACCATGGTGGCGGGCTGCATACATTCTATTCTTCTCCTCATTCAAGGTATGACTGATAATTTATGCTGCCGATCACTACTAGCCATTGTTATAAGTACCCGGGACAGCCAGGGCCAATAGAGAGCTTCGGCGACGCACATATTTCTACTAGGTATGGTGGCATGCAGCATATGCAGGATCGAAGTTGATGCTGTTTGTACAAATATGTCTGTATGTGTATGTTTGACATACAAGCTTGGAGAGAAGATTTGAATGTATACATCAAGGCTTATGGATGTACATACATGTAGAGCCACTATGTGTTCATTGTGGAGACATGATCTAACCTAGATAAAGATCTATCACACTTAATACAGTAATACGTTTTATTTTGAATTGCACAATATTGAATTTGCTACGCCAGCCTTGATGTAACTGATGAGTAATTAACACTCTGAAAGACACGGGACATGCATGAAGTATGCTACCTTTCAGGTAATGGTTGTTTCAATCTGTATGTCTGCATATGTACACATTTATGTTTATGTGCCGGCTAGTACGTGAGATATCAATAGACCAGATGAGAAAGCCGTTTCACCGAGGGCTCTTGTAGACTATCTGAATCTAAAGTTATATATGATGTAGGGCGATTGAAGATATGACAGCCGGCTAGGCTGATGGTTTGGCGGTATATGCGGGGTAGCATCACGAGAAATTGTCTGTTGTAACTGTGTCTGTTTTGTACACTAGTATATTATGGTGGCTGACCAAGAATGGACAACTACTAATGTGATCAATGACTTGCTTCATTCGAAGAAACACTATATATATGGAACAAACGTATTCATGAAGACGGACATGAGGAGGAGAATCTGAGGTAGCGCCGGACACACTAGTAGATGGAGGAGAAGGAGGAGTAGGAGGAGAAGAGCCAGGGCCAGCCGTCGTTTCCTTCACGGGCTGTTGGTGACATTTTCCGGGGTCATCCTGAGGGGTCACGGCTTGTTTGGGACAAGAGCATGCACTTGATGATCCACTGTGACAATGCACGTCTGACGCAAGTTACCGCCTTGCAAGCCCTCCTTGGCTATATTTTCTAAATGATTATATCTGCCTTGTCTCGTTCCGGCTCTATTGCGTTTGTATATCCTTCGACTGAGCGCTATTGGTGGCTGACAGGTTATTACCATTGTACTTGAGAGGAGACCTTGAGGTTGGTGGTACATGGTGAAGTATGTCAGACGCCTAGAGAACTTGTGACAATAATAGGCAATATAGAAGTGAATTAAGGCCAATTATAGTACGTCTGGCCAAGTAGATGCATATTGTGGCTGCAAATGTGGTGCCAGTGCGAATTATGGTGGCGATGTGATAAGCTAACTGAAAGGAAGGGAATAGAAAGAATTGAACGAGCAGTAAGCAAACCGTGATAAGGAATGTATCGGACAGTTTATGTTGATATGGAAATGAGATGATGACAGAAATGTGATATCGCGAGGGCTAGGGCAGAGAAGAGTTGTTGTTATCACTTTAGTGAAGATGTTGATGGTTAGTTACTAAGGACATCATTAGGATTATTGTGTCTAACGTAAGAAACCATGGAAAGAATTGGAGGCTTCTTTACGATGCCTCCTATAATGGGACACAAGTACTCATTGTAATGGGTTCCAAAACAAACTGTATGAATGTTTTAAATAGACAGCCTATAAGTGGCTTGTCTGGTGCGATGAATGGTAGGTGCCTGGAATGGTGGTACCGCAAAGATACAAATTATGGCGTTCGCAATCCTGAATTATTTTTGACGATTAGCCGCAACTACCGTGCTCTATCTGAAATCAAAACAAGATGCGCTGTACGCAAATCAGTACGGATGTTGTGGCCGAGACAGCAAGTGCAATTGCTGCAACTGACTGAATCATCCTCCGATAGTGTAAGCGAACCTTCGTGCCAGCTGGACGCCACCTGGCGGCCGGATTTTTTATTGATGACCGAAGGCCTTAGATATTGACATTGGAGCCGGCAGATCTAATCAGCAGCATGATCAATATCAAAAGCTAGTCGGACATCGTCGCCGTCGACTTACATTCTGTACTTCCCCCTTCTTGTTCACGGACCCTTTATGATCCCCGTCACGGTATTTCCCCAGCTGGTTGACATCAAAATGTGGAGATGGATGGGGCCTGAGACCTTCTCTAGTGACTAATGCGGAATTTTCCCCAGACCAAAGCAGGGCGGCCAGCCAGCCTAGCAACCAACAACAAGACAGAGCAACAACGACCAGCACAACAAAGTCAATTGACCAGCGAGCCTACCATCCTATCCTATCCCATCCAGCTAACCAACCACCGACAAAGAAAAGTCCTGCTTTGCTTGCCCAGCTAGCAGCGGCGAGCCCATTATATCATGGCTTCTGGGCCAATTTTAGTCCCAGGTGACCCTCACGCGGCTCGACTGGCTCGTCTATGCAAGGACCTGGAATATCTTTGTGCTCCTTCGTTACTAACTTCGGCGGGGTCGCCGGCATCAAGAACCATTTGTCTTGGGCTCTTCCGTGAACCATTCCGCCTGGATATGATATATTTTTGCTCTTGGCTACAATACAACTACGTGAGCCAAGCTACTTGTAATACTAGTGCTGCTACTAGTGCTAGTGCTAGTGCTAGTTAGTGCCAGTGCTCTTTTCACATATAACTCTTGGCCTCGCTTGCACCCTGCAGCACAAATTGCAGGGTTTGCATGAGCTTGCTCGCGTCACGCTCTCTCAAAAGAGCTCCACACGCACCGCACTGATCTGTGAGTGTGCACCTCCACCTACATACATAATAGGACTGTTACGTGCTACTACCTACATATACTTGCCCAAATATCGGACTTAGGATCGACGATTTCTTTTGCTTCCAATCAATCTATTGCTTTCTGTCACTTCTTACCATTCCTTCTGCGAGCAGAACAGAACAAGATAGAAAACCTCATCCAACGGAGCACTGCTACATCATTCCTAACCCCATGGCATGGCTCCTTACAACTAGCTATATTGGTGGTTGCTCTGCCATAAGTAATCTTTTGTCATCATCTCATCAGACTTTTTACATATGTACAAATTAGAACAAAAAAGCCCCGCCCACTTGAACTTTTGACACTTTTCTGTTCCAGAAAAGTATGTAAATAGCAAAGACGCCAGAGACCATATTATAGCATTCAGTGGAACAGCCCATATTGGACGTCCAAGGTGCTATTTTGAACTGGGTCTTTATACATATATCATGAAGTATAGGCCTCCATCCTTCGAAGCCCGATCAAGATATCGTATCCCGACGATGAACATTGTCGTAGTAGAAACCAACTCACGGACTCTCGACACCCTAGATTGGCGCATTTTCTTTCTTCATAGTAAAAATCAACACAGACATTTGATGCTGCAAGGTTGTAATTAGAAGGTGTATGCGCAGGAACGCCTATGGGGAACTATCCTCCAAGCAGCAGTAGCCTCAGAGCTTATAGTGTTCCTAACTATATCTTTAAACGAGGAACTAACAGGCAATTAGATGCTTCATACAGATTAGTGTCTAGTTCTAGGTTTGGAGGCTACTTAATGCTTTGTTGATTGTTTGGTTGGCTCATGACAAACTTAGTTCTCTTGGGAATAGATAATCTGCATGTCTGTCATTTTCATGACAAAAGAACCCTTTTTGTGATTTAATTTAAAATTTTACCACATGTATAGATCTCTGCCGCTAGTTAACCCTCCTTGCAATCTATAGGAAAAAAATCAGAGCATGACGACAGTAATCAACTAGTGTGGACATTGTGTACCATTCATTTAAAAGGCGTAGTTTCATTGCATGGCTCCTACCATTATTTGACCGAAATCAAACCTCGATACATATAAGTCTCTTCTTGAGCATGGATTCGACTCTCGTTCTCATCGGGCCGCGAAATTATATTAGCAGCATAGAGCATTATGAGCTCATACACCAGGCTTTCTATCATACTCAAACTACTATCAGCCATGTTGGTTCCAGTAACATACCCTGATACTCATGTAGGCTTCTCAGAGATTGATTAATTATCTTCAGCGGAGAGTACGACACCGCCGATCTTCGCATTGCTGCCCGATGCCCGATTCTATACTTTAATGAAGAAGTTTCTTGTCTCGAAACATTACATCAGCCATGTATACCACCGCTCTCGTTAGTAATAAGCCGCATGTTGGCCCGACCATGTCTTTGTCTTGTCTGAGTTCTGAGTGGTCCCTTCCTTCCTCTGGCTCCTGGGACTTCTTTAGTCCGCTTCTATATACATACACATATAGATTTATACAGATGTAGTTCTGCGGTCTCTCTGACTGCAACCGCTCCGTACTGGTATATAGTGCCGTCGTTGATATATCTAGCCCATACATGTATTGTCTAAAGATTCCCAAGTCGGCGACCCAAGCACGAGTAACCCCTCTCTCACTACCATCTGTATTCCTTTGAGACGCAATTCGTCAATTGCACTTATACGGTAGGTATAAATCCCTCTCAAGCATGTAACGAAGAGGAGGGGCTTGAACTTCGATTGGAACTTGGCATGCGGCTAGCCATTTCTGTAGAAAGACCGGCAACATTGTTAGTACAAGACCAGATAGCCAAACAAGATTCTGAGCTTGTATACTTGTTACTCTTCTTTTTGTCTTCCACAACTTGAAGCGAATGTAGAGATACTGAATGTGAAACTTTTGCATTCTTCCCACTAGAACTAGATATACGAAGGAAGAAAGTAACTAAGCGCAGGTGAAAACTCTGAACCGACATATGTAACCGACTTATAGGTCTCACGCTAAAAAAAAATCAGCCCTTGCTGCGTTGTATGGCTGCAACAGCAAAAGACGAGTAGCAACGAACTAGACAAGCAGAGCCGTGAAAGACGATGTGACTCCACTGCACAAGTTTACTTTTTCATCTTTTTTATCACTGGTGCATAAACGATATTTTCCTTCGGTTTCTCACTCTGTCCTGCGTGTACCATAAGGCCTATTCCCCCCCCCCCTTGAATGCAAAGTCACGAGACAAGATGCTGGCCAAGTGACGATTTGTCCGAGATATACATAAAAATACCCCGCTTAAATGATCGAGTTCACGCATACTATACTATACCGTGTATAGGAATATTTATATCATGAGAAATCTAGACCGGTTTACTATTAGTATATCTGCTTGGGTGCATACCGATATACTAAAGTACATACGCCGCCTATTCAAAGTCGATAACCTAATAACATGGGCTCTACAAAGTGACTGGGTTCATGGATATTGCAGAGCCGCAACATATAAAGACATTGTCATACCAATTGCTATCCATTAGCGTACTATGAATGGTAAGGCGGAAGCTGAGGCTAGGAACCCAAGTAGCTGCCCATTCCATGGAACTGGGTAGAACTATGAAGAGGTGGCATTAAATGGTGCGGGAATCTCAAGTCAGTCTTCAAGTAGGAACGATGCTAGATTTCTACCTATCAGAGTCCAACGCTTCATAATGATGATGGTTAGTTTTTTATTATCTAGAGATCGATATGTACAAATGCAACTTTGTTCTGACAAGTGCTCATGCTATACCATGCCATATTTTCATAGCCTCAAGACATAAAAAAAGGGACGGTTTTGTACGTCTATTTGGTATATCGACCACCGAAACACAAGTGCAACGACGTTCATATATCCCGTATATGTATCCACTTATCTAGCATCGTGGCACTTGCTTGGTGTTTCGTGAAACAGGAGAGCCTCAAAATTGTATTTACTCCTATCTTACGATCTAGGTGTCTCGGTTATTCAGGTGCGACCTCGAGATTCCGTATAGCTTGGGCCTTATCTAGTTTGTTATAGTTATGGATAAAATAGAGAGGTTTAGATATTTCAAGAATATATTTTACGCAAAGCATCGAATATCAGGGCTTCTCAGATGATTTGACTAGGCTTTAAACTGTCCAGTACCTTTTCAAGTATACATAAAGGGATGAAAGGAGGAAAGTTGCTACGTGGCATCATGCCATCAAACGCAACGTGACTGAGGTCGCAGTGGCCATACATTCGACGTAGAGTAGAAGCAAGAGACATATACATACATATGCAAGAAAAGGAGGCCTTATATGTAGTAGTCAAATCCACTTTGCATATGAATTGATAACGCCTACCTCTTAAAAGATATTCATTCTACTGAATATAGGAAAGTGAGGCGCGGTCGTGTTCGGACTATAACGTCACAGTCATGATATGGTGATATTGTTGCTGGCGAACTTATTTTGACATGGCAACACGGGATAATCAGCATTCAATTGAAGAACTCGGTTATCATTCGATCGATGGATATAGATGTCTCTAGTATGACGATTCAAATGATGGCGCCTATATGAAAAATAAAATGTGTACCTGGTCACGAGACGTTCTTCTAACCGAGCATGCCGATCATGTCCATCTCAAGCTGGTCCTTTGGATGAGTTGGCAGGTTTCTTGCTTGAAAAATAGAAAAATGTAGATACATGGAAACAAGGGCTATCCTGTCAAAGGGAAGACCATGAGGCGGTAGCCAAAAAAAAAAA
>RHLR01000905.1:0-12144 GCA_009806335.1 Davidsoniella australis
TTTGTCGTTATTTTAAGAGATTTTTTTTAGGTTCTTGCTTTGAGCCGTATGCGATGAAAGTTTGCACGTACGGTTCTGAGGAGGGGAAAATATTTATATTACCTATTCCAACCACAGCACTTTGCGTAAGAATTTAAATCAAAGTATAAAGTGATGATGTCCACCATCGACGCAGCCATCGCGGCCACCAACTCCACCGACACCAACTATACAAGAAAAGCAAGCTTTAGCCTCCAATCTTAACGCCATCTCCAGTCTATCTCAGTCGTCTACCACCACCAACGACTACTTTGCTCTCCCTGCGCCACCGTCCTCCCATGAACCCGCCCATCACAATCAACTTCCCCACATCCGAGGAATGGACCAGATGTCTATTCCTGATACCATGAGTTGGTCGGGCTCAGGAAGCCGCCCAACTCCCTCTAGTCGCGGCAGCATATCAACTAACCCTGCTCCCCAGCGTCCATATTCGCGCCAGAGTGTCACTACGTCCACTTCCTCACGCTACCTGCAGCCCTTTGGCGGCAAGGGAAGACATCTCCTTAATAACTTTCGACATACTCCCCGAGGCCCATTGCGAGACTGTACGAAGGCTGCTCGGGCCGCCTCGACCCGTCTGGCGCCTGCGAAACCACCGTCGGTGTCTCCTAGCCAAGCAACTACGTGCTCGCTGTTGGATGCTCCAACGCCTGGTTCTCTGCGTCGTGACATGAACGGTGTTGTAGATATGGTCACAAGCCATGAACAGCGCATCGAGCGCCTTGAAAACCCCTCGATATCTAATAATTCTCTAGCCGATATCAATGAGCGCTATGACTACGTTGATGTGCGCATTTACGAACTAGAAAACCGAGTAGATGACGTTGAGAAGCTAGTCAACGACAACAGCAGTTCCGCTGCTAGTAGTTTCGACAAGGCAGAGCTAGTTGTGAAGATCGAGGCCCTACAGGCCCAAGTAAGCCATCTTCAGTCTACTAACCCTACGCCTTCTCAACCGTGGGAGCTAGAAGTGGTCTTCCTGCCCTTTCCTCTGCGCAAAGTCTGGTTGCGCCGCCACGAATTCAAGTCTGAGTCTTCCTCTTTCGAAGACGATGAGTGGCTACACAGTGCCCCAGGCTCGTCGTTTGGTCCGGGGAGTGCTCCTCAATCGCCTTTTGTACAGGATTGGTCCGATGAAAACGAGACTCAAGAGTGGCTGCTGCCTAGGGCTTATAGACTTGATAGCTTAGTCGACAAGCGCCTACGTAGTCGCGGTTGCATTCGCAAGATCTCTATAAAAGGGTCTGATGCTCGTTCTGTCCAGATGGCTATCAACACCGCCTTTGGAAGCATCTTGCACAACATGTCGACTAAAAGACAGCATCGTTCGTTCAAGCACATCAAGTGTCTGGGCCTCCAGCATGACTGGGTCCCATTGCGAAAGGTCCACAAGGACTCTCGCCTGCGCTTTTTAGCCCCGTCTGAGATGGTCACTCCGGCTCTGTGGGACGTCAAGTTTATCCACTCTGTTCTTATGAAGAGCTCACAGCCACGTTTGTTCATCACACACCCCGAAGCCTACATCCAAGATCGATATGCTTTTGACATTGGCTGGGACTGGCAGCGCCTTCGCGAGTTAACCCGCGTGTACCCCGAGGATCCTGATACCCAGGAAGTTCGCGAGGCAGATGCTCTCGAAGAGCATTGGTCTTGGAACGATCTTCTTGATCAGAAGCCTTCCTCCGATGCTGCCGGTAGCTCATTTTTACAGCCAAACCAATCATCGCAACGCCGTAGAACAGCCGCGACACCTACGCGCACCCAGTTTGCCAGATCGCAGAGTGCACGTCTAGCCTCGAGTCCATTGGCTGTTAGCAGAGGCCAGACTTTATCGCGAATCATAAAGCCACCTCGCCCTGTTCATGTGCGCAACATCTCTATGCCCACTGCCAATGTTGGTGGCTTCAGCTCACCTATCGCTGCTGCCGCAGCAGCTACTTCTGCCTCTCGACCCGTAGCCTCCTACGATATGCAGCATGCTAAGCTACCTACGCCCATCCTCTCGTCTCTGGCGCGCCACCGATCAACACGCTCGCCATCAACCAAGGCACAGCCAACACCACGCTGGAGTACGGGTTCACCAAGTCCTGCTCCTGGTGGTCCGGTGGTGATGGCCACGAATGGACCAGGCCTTGTACGTTCTGCAAGCAACGGCTCTAAGAGCAGCCGTGCCACGGCTTCACACCATTATGCAACCCCCCATAGTAACGTTCCAGTGCCCTTTGACTACGGCGAGATGGCCTATGGTGCATGTGACAACGATGACGGAGACACATTCATGACCGAAGATGATATCAGCATCCAGGGAGAAAACGATAGTTTCGTCCAAGTTAACCTACGCCAGTCCTTTAATGGAGGCGATATGGGTATGCTGACGGGCATCGACGACGACTATCGCGGCCACCGAGAGAGTCCGGGTGGCTCATGGCACAACCTTCCCGAAGACGAGCCGTGGCCAGGCATTGAAGATCAAGATAACCTAAGCGACAGCGAGAACATTGATCCTCAGACGGGATCACGATCCGGATCCGGATCTGGTGGGGCTGCTTCACGTAGCGAGAGCAGTAGCCAACCCTCCGAGTACACCTCTAGACCCCGTACAGAAGACGAATTTCACATCCACGAAGATGCTGACGAGAACATGATTTTTTAATCCATACCATAATAACCCTTCAACCCTTGAGAAACAACATTCACTAATATCACTACACAACTCCTAATCTCTGTTATGATGTTTCATGACTTTGAATCTTCTATTCGTTTTACGGCACATATTTCCCTCTATAACTTTAACAGCCTCTTCTCAGAGGAATGTCTCTCTCTCTCTCTCTATTTTTTTTCTTTGTCTTCATTTCCAGGAAAAAAAACTAGAGCTCTCTTTCCATCACTCTTCTCATTTGTTTCTCATATCCTACAAAGTACATAACTCTCCTCTCGTCTCCTTTCTTTATGTCTTTTTCTTTTCCTAAAATTCTTCGTCTTATACTTGTGCAGAACATCCTACAGTTTCTTGTTTTCCTCTATTTTTTCTCTTTGTTTCTTATTTATACTGTTGGGTGTTTTCTTTTTTGTTATTTCACGTTGGGAGAAAGCATTTACATGATATTACTAGCACGCATGCGTCATCAGCATTCAGCATCATTAGTGGAGTTTGTATCTGTTGATTTTTACACTTTTTTAGTATTTTTGATGGCTATATTTTTCAAGGGAGTAACAGTGTCCCTTCTACACATGTTTTTTTTTCTTGTTTCTTGTTTTGTTGTTATTTTTTGACGAGAAGCGAAATGTTTTATTTTTGGCATGTACTGAAGAAGTCACGATATATTTTGATTTTCTTTCTTTTGGAAGAAAAAGGACGTTTTAACCATGATTTTTTTTTAAATCACCTCACTTTACCTCCACCTCTATACTTACCCCCACGACACATCAACCCTTATTAGTGATGACTTATAGACAAGAAAAAAAGATGGATAAAACAAAAAGGGAAGAGAACAAGATTCAATGAATTGACATTTTTCCCATATTTTCAGTACTGTACATTATAAAATTTTAATTCAATATATAACCCAACAACAAGAAAAGCAAAACATGCCATGTAAAAAGTAACTAGTTAATAGTGAATGAGTTTAAGATAATTTTATATAAAGATTTATACTAACTGAAAGATACTATAGGGTTCGAAGAATATGAACTTAAGGTATCAAGCCACAAAAATAACAATAACACCAGATAACCAGATAGTAGAGTGAGTAAATACGAGGCTATATACACCTGTACGTGAAGTAACTCTATACTTTTAGATGATGATCTCAGTAAAGTACATCAACGCAAAAGATATGAAAATACAATATAAAAGTAAGAAAAAAAAACATGTGACTGGGTGTAGGAAGTTGACAACAAAAAGATCGCTGTGAGTTGTATTAATAAGGCAAAAGAAGAGGAAACATGGAACAGGAAAACATTGAGTGTATCTAGACCGAACGCAGAGAAGAGGGTAAAAAGACAGGCTATTATTATAAAGAACAAAAATGAATACGACCAAGAAAAACACAGACGAAAGGGGAGTTGTTCTGTGAATTAGAATATAAAAGAACAACCAATATCGTCTTAGATCTTTTATATCCTATCACCACCCCCTTCACCATTGCTTTCCGACTAACCGTACCATGTACGACCAGGCTGTAGACTATGCGCGATAGTGCAGCGTTTCGTCTGGCACATTCGCTCGCGATCCAGATTCTTCCAGATCGGGCCAGTTGGACCATTGACGTAATGGTATTGGCCAAAGAGACGCCATTGACGTAGATCAGCCAGCGTGTACAAACGGTCACCCCACGCGCCAGTGTAGAAGAACCAGTCAACGGGAGCATCAGGATTTTGTGCTGCCGGAGTCAGACAGTTGGGGTTCGCCATGCTGTTCTCAGGCTCGGGTCGGTCATACTCGTAAAAGTACATGCGGCTGTTTTTGGCTGGGTCCCAGAGTGGTCCACGATCCGTTACGTCCTTGAGCATCTTAAATGGCAGAATGTATGGCTGTAGACCGGGCATGGCGTACATGGCGTGACTGCCGACTGCGCTGTAGAGCACGGGGCGGTTTCCGTGTTTCTCGACGGCGCCCCAGGCATATGCTTGGCCGCCCTCGTGCTCGCTAAAGAAGACACCGCGCGGACGCCATTCTCAAAGCGCACGAGTGTGTGCTCCCAGTCGCCTACGTGATTTCCGAAGCGGATGTTGAGCACCGTTTGGCCGAGATTGTAGCTGTAGAAGAAGAACCAGAAAGCGTCAACGATGCCGTTGCCTTTGTCGACCACGATGAGTGTTGCCGGAGCTGAGGAGTGGCCGCTTTCGTCAGGCTTGCCGTCTTTGTCGGAGGGGCCTTCTTGGAATACCTGCTGGGTTTGACGTCTGCGATTTTGAGCACCGGGTAGTCTACGTGGGTCGGTGATGCGATTCAGTGGCTCGTTGGGTTTCTTGTCGAACCAGCTCGTGCCTTCCTGCAGATATTGCTCGGCGCTGGGAAGTTCAGGATGTCTCTTAGGGTCTGGCTTGCCGCTGCCTGGGTCGTCGTGGTCCGGGTTAGAATCGTCATCCTCAGCATCTTTCGGACGGCCTGCGGCGTTGAAAAGCCAGGTCGGTCGGCTCTCGACGTCGTCTTCGCTGACCAGGAATACCATATTAGTGTCGGAGAGGTTGTTCAGTTGGCTGAGGGAGTTTAGTGACAAGGGCTCAGGCGGCACAATGGTGCTCATGCCATCGTCATGGTTGTCAACGGCGACGCCCATATGCCGCACATGCTCGGCGATATCGCTGGGCCAGAAATGCTCTTTGCTGCAGAGATGAACGAGCGGCGCATGGTCCAAGACGTATTGTGGGATATCGCGGAGAATCGTCTGGTTGGCCTGCTCGTCGCGGGAACCTGGTTTGGGCCGCGGAAGTGATGGCTTGCGTGAAGCCTGCCAGCTGTGATAACGAGCAATGGGACTGCCCTCGTCACCCTCCTCATCATCGAACTGGATCGGGTCCTCGAGATCATAGAAGGCGTTCTCGAGGTTATCATCGTCGGCTAGTAGGGCACGGAGCTCCAGGCTAATACGATGGCTATCGTCGGTCGGAATTATGGTTCCCTTGCCGGCAGGAGGGTCTATTCTGATATGCTGGATGCCACACACGCTGAGCCAACGGCACGCTTGTCGATCTAGCCAATAATGTGACGAGGCCACCCACTGCCTATCTTCACGTCGCTTGTCGCCGCTTGGTGGCACGGGATTCAAAATGCGAGGCAGAAGCCATGTGCCGAGAGACACGGAGAAGAAGAGAATGCCGAAAATAATGAGATACCTCAGCCGCGAAAGAGATACGGTATTAATCATGGCCATGATAGGCGTTTGCTCAACTATGGTTTGTCGGCAGGAATCGATGAAGGAGGGCGTTCACGCTAAATTGGGACTCTAATTAAAGCCTCTTAGGCCCTTTTTGAGCTTGCTCTGACTTAGACCAGCTAAAGAAAGGATTGAAAAGCGTTTGGTTTAATGAATCCAGTGTAAGAAAAAAACGAAAAAAACTTAGGGCTGAAACTGACGACTGAGATATTGAAAGAGAGGGGGGAAAAAAAAAGAAGTCAAGAGAGCTGATCGACTAAATGACGCCTGAAACGATCTGGGGAAATCACAAAAGCGAAACAGGCAGCTGCAGCTTGACTAAGCAACAAAACCTGGTAGTTACTAATTTCCAGCTACCACAAATAGACCACGGGATTCTGGGAAAAAAATAAGATAGTCTAGACAAGGTAGCTACCCAAAGATCGAGCAGTTGTCAAAGCCCAGCACCGCCGAAACAGAAAGCTCAAAGCTCGGATCACTTAGTCAGACAGACACCTAGTCAGGCTAAGATCTTAGGATGCTTGGATTTTCTCTTCGGACCCCCTAGGTAATGCGGCGAAGACAAAAATTGCAAAGCCGACAAACGGGCTTAAGTAACGGAGAGGGGCCGAGATAGAAGAAGATACCAAAGAGGATAGAATAACGGGCGAAGAAAGTGCGGCTCTGGCGTTTTAATCCAGATGTTGGTTCGCTGTGAGGGAAATGGTGGTGTTGAGTAGTAATCAAAAGAAAAGAAAAAAAAAGAGGAAAAAAGAAGGAAGAGAAATGAATTTATGATTCAGGGCCAACACAGCCAAGTAAATACATGTGGTGAAGTCATCGATTGCCCAACTAAAACTAGAAACAACAAGTACCGCGGTGGGATCTGCAGGAAGCCCTGAAATAGCAAGACAAGTGAAAAGTGGAAAAAAAAAAAGCTAGAGCCGGCTTTCCGAAGTTGTCGAAGTCTTCTCTGCTTTGGTGCTAGTTTTTTGCTAGTCTCGTGTTTTTTGTCTATTCTTTATCCGCCATCCGCCTAACATTTGTTATATCACAAACTTGGCTTAAAAGCTGCCCTTTTGGCCTTTGCTTCTCTCGGGCCTGTTCGGCAGCATTACTTTTAAGCAGCGCTTAAAGTGCTACTACATATGAACGTTTAGCTCGGGTTTAGTAATGCAATAGTTCTTAAAAGTACCGTATACAATAGTCATCTCATTCGCCAGCTGCTATCAGCTGGCAGCCAACGTCATTAAAATCGAAGGGGGGTATCCTATTGTAATTACTATGTATGTATGTAGCGTATATCATCTCTGTCTCTCCATCTTCTCGCTCTATGAGCTCTGTGCTGTGTTTCCGACGGTTTTGTAGAGCTCACGTAATTCAAACTCATCATAGCTACCTTCAGGGATCTCGCCGACCACTCGCGCCGGCTGCCCCGCGACGATGCTAAAACTAGACACAACCATATGTGGTGGCACCACGGCACCGTCCAATATCTTGACGTAGTCCTTGATGATAGCAAGAGACCCAATCACTACATTGCTGCCGATGTACACGTGGCTGCCAACAACTGCAGCTTCGATAACGCTGCTCTGGCCAACAAACACATGGTCGCCCAGGCGTAGGGGCACATAGCTAAACACACTATACATATCACGGAAACGGAGCAATGTCAGCTTATAATGACAGACCCAACGAACCATTGCGACAAACACTCGGTTGTACGACACATTTAAAATAACTTACCCTTTATTGAATCGCCCTGGTGGCCGTAGCAGACAGCCTCTGCTCAAGAAGCAATAGCGGCCAATGGCGATAGATGTGTTGTTAACTTGTGACTGGCCCTGTCCTTGTGGGATGGCATTTGGATGGTAGCGTGCCAGATCGCCCCGAATCATGACTTCAGGCTGGATCACCGTCTTCCCGCCCAACATGATGTTCTGCGTGCCAACCAGCGTGGCCTTGCGGGCCACCTTGTTGCCGGTGTCCTTAGGTCTAGTGTGAGCAAGTATCTTGATGCAGCAGTCGTTTATATACTTCCGTAGACTTACCGTTTCGATGTACTCGCCCTTTACCGGTCTTCGTGCAGACATGTCGGCCAAAGAATTATAACTACTCAGAGGTGAAGCAGTAGCTTAGCTTATACAGCCGACGGACAAGAAGGGTAATTCTTGTTATTTGGCTTGCCCTTTGCCCCTATAGCTGCCAAAATACAACGCTGATGTGGGTCTCTAGAAATATCTGCCAGCTGCCAGCTAAGAAGTACATGATACTCAATTACTATTCTTGCGGGCTAACACTAAAGCGGAATCACAGTGCACACTTGACCATGTGCAGCGACAAAGCACAAAAATAGTGGGTCTCTATTTTGGTGTCCTGGTTTTCTTATAGTACATCTAGAAGGTGAAACGGCAAATTCGGCTACTTTTCCTATCATCACTTAAATTGTTCAATGATTCACGAACCTATAAATGCTAATAATTATGCACGTTGTTGCACATTTTGTTCCGTCCGTAGGTAGGCAGAAGAGTCTCTAATTTTTCCGAAAAGGAGCACCTTTTGAATATGGCTTATTAATCACGTACTCCAAGGCTTCTATCTAAGTTGATGCTAGAGTTACCAGAACAACAATCAAGGCTCTATCGCATAGCACGCTATTTCCAGTCCTGAAGAGCTTACAACCGACTTCATGCAAAAACGAGCGTCATTGTCAAATTCATCTATTTTGAACCCTGTAGTCATCGGCCCATACTAACCCTAAGCAGAATCATCATATATCTGATCACGTGTTCATCTGTCCCAAGAGTATCAGTCGATGACAATCTGCATTGAAGCGGTGCAAAAATATACAGAGCAGAGAACTCAAAAAAGGAAATAAAAAGCTCTGTAGGGGCCGTGCTGCATGGCCTCTTTTGGCTAGGATCAAGATACCGGGGAGGAGAGAAGTTTGAAACTCTGGAGGTAGTATCGATCAAAAGAGAAGAAACAGTGTGATTCTTATTGGTAGCTTTAACATGAAGTAATGCTGATCGTAGTGACCTAAATAGCACAGCACTATCAGAGCCTTTCTCTTCTTGATCTACTAAGAGATTTGGTGCTTCATCAAAAGCAAAGACAAATCCGACTTTATCCTTTCTTTGTGATTCTTGCAGTAGAATACCATTTTCCTCTATGATTTTTTGGAGTCTATCATCGTTACACAAAAAATACCTTGGAGCGAACTCTCCTCCCAATACTTTATCTCACCATCCGAGCTTCTTTTCATAGACGGGAGATCATCAAGCTCAAGTATCTTGGAAACAAAGCTCTGGAAACTATCATTTCCAGTCTGCAAATACCAGAAATCAGAGCTGGACATGCCTATTTTCCATAGATATCTTGCAATAGAAAGATGGCATTGAAGATGTTTTTCCCACCTTTTTTATAGACCTGCTCTTGATAGTTGAGAATAGTCTGCTGTATAGATATCCGCAACTAAAGAACAGCCTGGAAATCCAAGGTTTTTAGCTGGAGAAAGAGAGATGTAAATGACAAATACTCCATGACGTTTAGCCAGATGCTTCACAGTAAATGACTTCCCTATTCCAGAAGGGCCAATAACTGAACTATAGGGTGACATATAGTGTCCTTTTTCAACCAAGCTTGGTAGCAGCTGTCAATATAGTTTAGTAGACATAAACTATTTGAGACTCCAATTCTTGGGTCCACCTCTGCTCTATCAGATACCGACTCAAGGGAAGTGGAATACAAGTAGTGATGTTTGTCGACTCAAGATAGGTCTTAGCTAGATCAAAAACTTGCTGCTGTTGACGATGTCCGAAATCAAGGAACTGGAAAGTATCAGGTAGTTTTAAGAATAGATATATCTGAATATTAAGACTATCTCTCACCTGGGATCAAATAGTGGGAGACTTGGCGAATAGTGAAGAGGAAGTATAGGAATACCAAAAATCTTCAATGCATCTGACATGTGAGTTCTCCCTAACTTTCCGTGAAAGATAACTCTGGAATTCAGGCTGTAGCTAGTTAAGATCCCATTCAGTGAGTACCAAGATATCATCAAATGTCTGACAAGCTTCAAAATATCTAGCAATGCTCTTTGGAGAAGAAGGGGGGTTGTGCCTAGAGGAGCTTGGCTCAGAAGCAGATAACTCGAAAGGTTTCTGGATAGTGGCCGAGGGCCAAACATGAGTTTGTGAGTTTAACTAGCCCTGTCCTCCACGTGAGCACGTTCCACACCTTGACAATAGACGCAGTCAACTGGTCATGTCCAGGAGATGTCGACTTGACATTTATCATGCAGTCCCATACCTCGGCCTCACTGGCGAGCTGCAGGACTGGGATGGGCCGGCGAGGGACCACAGAGGACGATCCCAGGGGAGTGTCTGACATATTCAAAGGCCGAGCTAGCTTGGTACGGCGAAAGACTTTAGCCGAAATCACTTCAATGCCGTTGGCAATGGCTATGTCTAGCCCTTGGACGTCGACTCGTCCAGAGGGGGTGGGGGGATGTGCACAAGGGCGGATTCCAATAGTGTACCGTCCCCAGGTTTCATCCTGAGTCTGGCTAATGGGGGCTGCTGCTGCTGCCCTAGTTGGATAAAGGTGCTTATAGACTCATGATCTGAAGACGAGTGGGCATCCGATAGGATCACTGAGGTAGCTCCTAGGATGTTTGTCAGGACGAGGTCGAGCACATGGCCTCTGTTGTGTGTGGGCTGCCCGATAGGGCTAGCCAGTCGAAGAGTATTCGATTCTATCCATTGCACCCGTTGGTCTGCTCCAGATGAGCGGGAGACGTTGGGCCATGGTCTTCCTCCGGATCGCGTCGAAGCTGATCGAGGGCGTCCGCGACTCGCGCCGGTAGGGAAGGGGCCTCTGGCGCCTTGCCTTCCATTGGAAACTCTAGGGGAAAGGAGTTATTTATAGTGTTTGATTCGAATGTTTCCATCAAATCGTCGTCGGTGTTGAGTATTTTCAATTTACTTTTTTATGTTATTCTTAAATGACACCAATCTTCTGGTTTAACTATGCTCGTTAATAATTCTCCACTCAATCTTCTAGCTTGAGTAGAACTTCGAAGTAGTATATGTGTATAGCTGTATGATGTTAAGTCTTAATCTCTCAATGGTCATCCTCATTATTCCAATGACTGAGATCTACATATACATATTACATCACATATAGTATTCTACAAATAATTGATAGTAAACAGTAAGGTTATTCAAAGAACTCATTTAATTGTCACATACTACCTTAAATTGACTTCTTTGGCACTATCAAAATTGCTACAGTAGCATAGCATTACACAAAAGAACTATGATATTTTCACCAGTAAAACGGTCGAGCCTGGTTGCCATTTTCGGTCAACACGCTAGAGGCCTCTCACAAGCTGACATGTCAAGAACTTCTCGGCTAGGTACGTTAAGCTATTAGTCAACATAGCCACAGATACAAACAAGGCTTGATCAAGTACATACATCCGGAGTCTATAACTGAAATAGTCTAGCCTCTGGTCCCCTCCTTTGAATCCTGTCGCAAAGTTCACTAGGTTGTCAATGTTGTGCCATCCAGGTATATACATAGATATAATTATATACATTGTATAAATACTATGTACTGAAGATCGGCAAGAAACCTATCTATTCAGTTTCGAATATTCTTTGACATCATTGTGAGACTCAGGAGAAGCCGTTACATTTCGAACATGCCCAATTGACTAAATATGAAAGAATAGGGGACTTACGTTCATTTTAAGGACATAGAGAAAGGTCTCTACATACGGATATATACAATAGTAGTATAAACCACATACAGGTGATATCTATCATAGAAAAAGAAAAGTAGCCGAGTATAAGACCAGTGAATTTACCCTGTAGATTAAGCAAGTCTTTTCGTTTCAGCCACCCCCAAATACCATATTTCAATCGCCCAGTCTTAGTTGTAGACTTGACTACTGTATTTAACATAAAAAAAAGATAATGATCAAAATGGGGATGGCTACTGTTATTCTTAGGGGCGATGTTCCAAGTAGCCAACGGTCAAGGCTTGTTATCTCTGATCATGGTAAGTAGACATGATTACATATACAATATTGTAGGTTTAGATCAAGGCTGACTAACTGACTGACATATCGCCTTTAGATATATGTCCATTCTAGACTACAAGCTTACTTGTATTCTCAAACCCCTTGTACCTCTTTTGCCTTGTTTGCCTGTATGCCATGCCACTTCATAGTCTTTTCATA
>RHLR01000906.1:0-12127 GCA_009806335.1 Davidsoniella australis
GGCGCCAACTACCAGCCTGCCGACTTGCCAGGTGATAAGGTAACACATGTTTTGTATTCATTTGCCAACATCCAGAGTGATGGAACCGTGTAAGTGCTCACGTCTACGCTATCAACGCTTGACACTGCTCAGCCTGGGCAGGAATAGGAACAATTGCACGGAATAGGCTGAGAGGTACTCTACCTAGAAAGAATAGGTAGAGCCCACTGTCAAAGGGTAGGTAATTGCTAGATTTAGGCAACACTACGTCTAAACTTTTTTTTCTAGAAGACAAATACAAATGAAAAAAACCGTACGTAGTAGCTACCTTATTGGAGGTGACACTGAAGTTCAACGACACTTGATGTCTACAATCTATGATATAGTGCCTATTCTATACATATGGTCTAGCAGAAGTGACAAAGAATTAGAAGGACTTTCTAGCAGCTTTGTTCTAGTCAGTCTGCTAGCGGTAACAGTTACAGCGATCGATCGGATCTACTGATGTACCAATTAGATCAAAAAAAATCACAACCCTTCCGTCTTACGTTGCTGTAACCCACCGACAGCACTATCAACACCTGTCGACATAGTATCCAAGTTATTAGCTCCAACAGACAAAGGCGGGATATCTTCCGTTGCAAGATTCTTATCAGATATAACTCCATTATTCGCCATAGCAGAAGCAGAAGCAGAAGCAGCAGATTCCCCAGTTTTGACAGTATCCAAAGCTTCGACAAGTGGTGTATCGGTAGTAGATACGATAGATTGGCGATGCTGAGGTGTACCACCCTCTGATGGACCGAGAACGGGTGACGTCATTAGATCGGGAGAGTGCTGCCATTTGGCCACATCGGCTTTAAGAGCCTCGAGTTCCTTTTGGAATCGTGTGCCGAAGACGTCAATGTAGTAGGTAGCTCCATTATAGACGCTCCATGTGAACACGAGTGACAAAAATAGCATGGAAGCCGTCTGGTATGAAAACCAGATTGTGCAGGGCAGCATGGTCAGCACGGCATATGTGTATTGGATCAGCATATACATGGGCTCTTGGAGATGTTCAGGCTGGCGGAGAACGAATTTACCGATCCACTCCTTTTCGTACGAACGACGAAGCCAGGTGAAGGATGTCGGACGGCCAGCACGGATCTTTTCACGGCGACGAATCGAGATGAAGAAGTAGTACGCGAGTTGCCAGAATGCATATGGTATGCTACTCCAAGCCAGCATAGACGCAATGTTGTTGTAACTATTAGGAGAGCCGGGCAGAGCATTCTTGATAGCGTAGACTGCCGGGAACCGCACTTTCTGTAACTCGGGAGAGATCAGATGTACGATGGAGTGGAGGGTTGCACATGGCATGATGTGGATAAAGAGCGAAGTAACCTTGTCGAAACTATGGAAGACGAGAGAGTTGCGCCACATTATAATAGCAACGGCATTATTTCCAAAAGCTAGGCAATAGGCCGATGTGAACATGCGTTTGGAACTGGGGAATATCCAGAGACTTATAATGAGAAGCAAGTTGACGAAATAGCACAGGTCGGCGAGGAAGTAATGATAGCCACGTCTGTGGTAGGTGTAGCCACGAATAGGCATGAAGTAGAGCAGCTGAACGGTGTACCAGATATGGAAGTACTGCGGAAAAGCGCCGAGAAGATAGCCACAGATGAAGATGTTCATGACACCGCAAATGAACGAGATCTTCTCACGAAGAGTGATGGCGCGAGTGTCGTTCCATCTATTCCCCAGCTTCTCAACGCTGAGGCGCATACGTTGGCGGTAGCGATCGAGCTGTTCCTCAGCCGTCGGCACTCTGCGGCGCCATTCTTCGACCATTCGTTCCTTGGCATGGCTTCCACGAGACTGCAGCGCCTGGCGTGACCGGCGGACCTTTTCGGTCTGCGCGGATATACCACGCTGGATCTTCTCGAGCTGCTGCGGCAGCGCGAAGTTGTCTAGGATGTCTAGGACGGTGAGACGGTCGAGTGGAGGGAAACCTTCCCAGTCGTCTTGGTAGGAACTACCGGTGGAAAAGGATGAATTGCGTGAGAGGCGGTGTCGGTGTCGTTTGGGGCTGCCGCTGCCCTGGGGCTCGAGTATAGGCGAGTTTAGAGGGTCGGTAGCGACATCGTGCCTGGTAGATTCAGCGGGTGTATCGATTCCCGTGTCGATCGTGGTAGAGCTTGCAGAATTTGCTCGTAGGGTGTTGGCCGTAGCCGGGACACCGTCGTCGGAATGCATGCTTAGACCCGGTGTCTAAGTTGTATTTGTCTATTTGTCTGTGTGGTTGAGAGTTATAATAGGCTCTATACAAAAGAGAGCTTGGGTGCTTTTTTGGCGCTGCTAGGATCTAAAGCGAAAGAAGAGAGGACAGGTGCCCCTGCTAGTATTTGCGTTAGTTAGGTGTGTAGCAAGCTAACAGAAGATGTTACATGATGACTTACAAGTACAATGAAAAAGACAATGGAAGATTTGGAGATGATTGCGAGAGTCGGATTCGAGTATGATCAAAACAAAGAGCTCAGCAAAGTGGCAGGAAAGAAAGCCGCTGTAAATAGTTAAGGTGGCAACGATGAAACCTCGTTGAATCAAAGTGGGCTGGTTGGGTCAGATTAGACAAGGCTTGTCTAATGACGTTATGCGAGGACTTGGATATATCAGTACTATGTAGAGGGTGAGCTTGGTTTTAAGATCAAGAGCCAGAAATAATGCAAACAAACAAGAAGGGGAGGAAAAAAGGAAGGATGCTTGAAGAAAGTTATATGCAGAAAGAACACATGTCACGGGAACGCCTAAACAATAGCGGGATTTATTTTTATTACGTATCTATCTGTACATGTACATACTATACATGTCTAGTTGTATGTAAAGCATGAGGCAGAGTATCTTTCTTGTTGGCTAGCTGGCTTGATTCTTTCTCTGATATTCGGCACGTGAATTTAATTGACTGCATATATAAAGACTAAAAGATATCCCGCAATGCCTTCCAGCAGCGTTTTCCCCTCAATCCAAGTCATTTAACATATGCAAGTCTACACTACTGAAATAGCAAATGTGATTAAGTTCAGCCTAGCTTGTGATGCGATCAGGTGCGCATTGGTTGAAGATTTAAATGTTGAATTTGGCAGGTGGCCGCCATGGCCATCGTGGTTGGCCAGATGGTGCTAAAATGCAATGGTCACGTGATCTTGACATTAAGTACCGGCAAAAAAATAGGCAGCTCTGCGCGTGTGGACCCACTTGAGCTTTAGGGTTACACGGTTATCTAGGCGCGCATTCTAACCCTCAGCCAACATTTCAACATTTGGGTTAACGACGCGTTAAAGGAAAGCTAGTAGCAAGCTTGGCTTTTTCGTAGCGTAGCATTTTCACTACTATTACCACTATTACATTACTATTAACGATTTCAATTTGCGAGGTTGTGCTTTTTTGTTGTTGTTTAGTATAGCGAAACCACGAAGCCATCGCCAAATAATTTGCTTGCCCGGTTTTTCTAAGATAAACTTGCCCCCGTTGGAAAATCGACGAAAAAGCCTAGCATTTGCCCGCCATTTTTTTTCCTGCCTAAAACGCACCATAGCCCTGAAACAGCTCACATGCGGTGCTGCAGATACCGTTTCGGCACTCTTTCCATTATTGCTCGTTTGCACCAATAGACGGGGCTGTCTTTGTTTTGGGGATCTTCGTTGTTGTGCTGGTTTTTGCTGCTATCGCTGCTTTGAGACCGGCGGCTTCACGGACTTCAAGTTGAATCGTCCCAGGGACGTCACGATCTTTATCTGACTAATCGACTGCTTACTTGACTCCTTGACTGTCTTCCCTCCTGTGCCGTCGCAAGCCTATTATCGCGATCTGCCTGCCGTCTTCTCTGGCGTCGCAACACCCATCTAGACTCGCGCTGTCTCTTTGTCTTGCTTCTCTTCTATTTCGCATACGAATCTACACACGCTGAGAAGCTCAGCTACCCGCCGTCATGGGCAAACTAATCAGGCTTGAGTTGTACAGTATGTCATCCCCATTATCTTATCTGCAGTCTCTTGCTGTCCAGCCTCTTGCGCAACAAGTGCAGTTATCTTCGGCTATATCGACGGCGCTAACTAACTGCTTCTTCGCGCAGACTTCAAATCATACAAGGGCCATCACACCCTTCTCTTTGGCGATTCTTACTTCACGTCCATCATTGGCCCCAATGGATCCGGAAAGTCCAACTCGTATGTCATATCACCCTTTCTCTTTCTGCTCACTTCTATGCGCTTAGCTATGCACATGTCTGATCGAAATCTAACTAACAACCGTTTTCTGTCCCTTCTAGTATGGACGCCATATCCTTTGTCCTTGGTATCAAGTCGACCCATCTACGATCCGCTCACCTCAAAGATCTCGTCTACCGCGGCCGTGTACTCAAAACCTCCAAGATCAACGACGACGGTTCCGCAATCGTTGGCGGCGATGACGATGACGATGACGCAGATGAACCCGAGTCTGACCCCGCCGACAACTCCTCGAAACAAGACCCTAAGACCGCCTGGGTTATGGCCGTCTACGAAGACGACGCCGGTGATGAGCAACGGTGGAAGCGTGCAATCACTACTCAGGGTGCTAGTGAATACCGCATCAACGAGAGAGTAGTATCCGCCCAGAAATACAATGCCGCACTGGAGGCCGAGAACATTCTCATCAAGGCTCGTAACTTCCTAGTGTTCCAGGGTGATGTAGAGGCCATTGCTGCTCAGTCACCACAAGACCTGACTCGCCTGATTGAGCAAATATCTGGCAGTCTTGAGTACAAAGCTGACTATGAGCGCCTTGAGCGTGAGGCTGATCTTGCCGCCGAGAACGCCAACCATCAACTCCAGCGCCGTCGTGGCATCAACTCCGAGATCAAGCAATACCAAGAGCAGAAGAAGGAGGCTGATACATTCCAACGCAAGACTGATGAGCGTGACGATACTATTGTCACCAAAACTCTATGGAAGTTGTATCACATCCAAGATCGCATGGATGAGTCTAGCTCCAAGATTCGTGATCACCAAGAAGATTTAAAAGAATACCGCCGCAATGTCGAGGTGTACGAGGAGAAGCTAGATGATGCCAGAAAAGATCAGGCCGCCACCACTCGCGAAATCGGAAAGATCGAGCGCGCTATCCGTGTCAAGGAGCGGGACATGGAAAACAGCCAGACTGAACTGATTCCCATCGACGAAAAGATTCGCACTATAACACAAGAGTCCGAGCATATCCGTGAGCGTCTTGATACGACAAAGAAGGATGTCGAGCAGTACGCCAGTGTTGTTGCCAAGACTAAAGCTGATCTTGCCAGTGTCGAAAAAGCCGAGAAGCTCTACGCGAAAGATCACAATGCGCGCATGAAGAAGCTCGGAAAGGACGTCACTGATGCTGATCGCAAGGAGTACCAGTCATTACGCCAACAAGTTGGTGCCAAGACCTCTGCGAATCAGTCGAGCCGAGCCAACCTAATCCGCCAACAAAAGACTGATGAGGGCACCGTTAGTACATACAAGGGCAAGATCGATCTTGCCAAGAATGCCCTTGAGAAGCACGAGGCTGAGCTCGCCAGTCTTGATCAGCGTAAAGCAACAGCAGATTCTGCCGTCAAGCAACTTTCCAAGGAAATCGAGATCAAGAAAAAGCAGTTCAACCAGATGCAATCGGAACGTGTACGCACTAACCAAAAGCGTACTGAGCTGGAGGAAAAGATTGAGAGTCTCTCTGCCAAATTCCGCGAAGCCGATGATGGCAGACGGCAGAATGACCGTGAAGCTCGTATGCGTGAAATGGTCCTCGCTCTCAAGCGCATCTACCCCGGTGTCAAGGGCCGGATCGGCGACCTTTGCAAGCCCAAACAGAAGAAGTATGACGAGGCTGTGATCGTTGCCCTTGGCCGTGACTTTGACTCCGTTGTGGTCGACACTGAGAGAACTGGTATCTCCTGCGTTCAGTATCTCAAGGAACACCGCTTCTCGCCCATGACATTCATCCCTCTCGACAACATCAAGGTCAACGCTGTCAACACTGCCGTCAAGGGCGTAAATGGTGCTCGCCTCACCATCGACACTATCGACTTTGACTCTCTTTATGAGCGTGCCATGTCCTACGCCTGTGGTAACTCCGTAGTATGCGACTCTTTAGATATTGCCAAGCGCGTAACGCTCAAGACGCCAGTCAAGGCTGTAACTCTCGAGGGTTTCGTTATCCACAAGGCTGGTTTGATGACTGGTGGTCGTGGCCCTGAAAAGGGTAAGCGCCGCTTCGAGGAACACGACGTTCAGAACCTTGAGCGTGCTATCCTAGCTGCCAAGGAAGATCTAGACAAACTTCCCCGTCGGGAGCGTGGTGTTGAGGAGAGTCTCCAGAACGAGCTTTCAAGTTTACAACAACGCCATAACCTGGCCAAGAACGAGCAAGCTGCGTTGGAGAAGAACATATTCAGTGTGACCAAGCTTCGCGACAATGAGCTTAACAAGCTCAAGGAACTTGAGCCCGAGTATCGTGAAAAGAAGGCTACCCTTGAGCAGATTCACGCAAAGGTGGTCGAGTTCCAAAAGGCAGTTTCCGAAGTGGAAGATCAAATCTTTTCCAGCTTCTGCAAGCGTCTTGGATATGCCGATATCCGTGACTACGACGCCCAGCAGGGCAGCATGGAACAAGAGATTGCCGAAGAGCGTAGCAAGTTCAGTGCCCAGAAGCAGCGCCTGAACGGTAACCTAGAGTGGGAACAGAGCCGTTGTGATACTACCAAGACACGTGTTGCCAACCTAGAAGCACAGCTCAAGAAACGCAAGAAGGACATCAAGGAGTACGAGCAACAAAAGGTCAAACTCAACAAAGCCATGGCCGTCGCTCAGGAAGAGCTTGATGCTCTCAGAGAAACGCTAGAAGAGTACCGCGCTGAACTCGAAGAGAAGGCCGAGAAGGTCATTGAGGCGCGCCAAGACCTCCAGAAGAGAAGCAGAGAGATTGATGCCCTCCAGAAGAGTATCAGCTCACTCGAAAGCATTGTCCAGACCGAGGGTAATGCCAAGTTCAACTTACTTCGTCGGTGCAAGATGGAGCAAATCAACGTGCCTTTGGCCAGTGGCTCGCTAGATAATCTGCCCAACCAAGACAACATCTTGCGTGTATCAGATCCCGACTCTATGGATCTCGACGAAGATGACGATGAGAACATGATGAACGCGGCTATGCAGGACCACGGCATCGAGATTGACTTTGACAGCCTCGATGATGACCTAAAGGAATCTGACGACCCCAGAGTCGAGGACGGCCTCGAGGCCAAGATCGCGGCTCTAACATCGGAGATTGAGAAGCTGAACCCCAACATGCGTGCCATCGAGCGTCTAGAGAGCGTGGAGGGTCGTCTCAAGGCGACAGAAAGAGACTTTGAAGATGCTCGTGCCGAACACAAGCACGCCCGCGACAGCTTCAACGAAGTCAAGGCACAGCGCTTCGACATGTTCAACAAGGCCTTCACCCATATCCAGGAGCAGATATCCAACGTGTACCGTGACCTGACCAGGTCTGAAGCGTATCCTCTTGGTGGCCAGGCCTACCTGGATATCGAGGAAGACACTGACACGCCTTATCTGTCCGGTATCAAGTACCACGCCATGCCGCCACTCAAGCGTTTCCGTGATATGGAGCATCTGTCTGGTGGTGAAAAGACTATGGCTGCGCTAGCACTGCTTTTCGCCATCCATAGCTACCAGCCTAGTCCATTCTTCGTGTTGGACGAAGTCGATGCGGCGCTGGACAATGCCAACGTGGGCAAGATCAAGAAGTATATCCGCGAGCACGCTGGTCCCGGCATGCAATTCATCGTCATTAGTCTGAAGGCTGGTCTTTTCCAGGACAGTGAGAGTCTAGTAGGCGTGTACCGTGACCAAGATGTCAACAGCTCGAAAACGCTCACTCTAGATGTAAGTTGTCTAGCCCTATCATCCATCCCTTTAGATATCTCTTTACTAACACCTCGTTTTTTTTGTTTCTAGCTGCGCAAATATACATGATGAATATGGCTCTTCTTAATACCATATAATGAGCATACATGTAATTTCATCTGTTGTATAAAACTTGAGTTTAACTGTGTTGAGAGGGATTCGTTCTTGCTTCTTCATGTTCTTGGAGCCATGGCGTTGAGATGGATTGGGCCTTTGTTCACTTTTGGGGGTTTTTTTTTAATTTGTTTACGTTTTTAACTATTCTTGCTACTGTATCTTTGTGTTTTTGTTTCTTTTCTTTTTTTTTTTTTTTTACTCATACCAGTGTTCTATTTTTTTCAAGCTGGCGTGGTTTATTGCCAATTTTTTCTCCCTCTATAAAGTTCATATTTTCTCAGCTCTTAATATAGAATCTCAAGTAAGTGTCTAAGTCAACAACAAGATTTACACATTCGTATATCTTCCTTAGGGTTAAAAAGTGTTGCGCCTTTTATAAGGCTCCAAGTATGTTAAACAATGACGTTTTTGTGGAGCCAAGGCTGGATGAACGATCAATATAGTGAAATAATTCGCGACGCGAGAAATAATTGCTGGACAATAAAATAAAATTGTTTGTATTCTTAGTTGCTAAGTGGGTTCTTTGACAAATCCGGCTTTGGAATAGCTTAACCCTTTTTTTTCTTTCTGATACTACATTTTCTGGTTTGCGAATTTCACTTGTTGATTGCATTTTTTTTTGGTTGGTTTACTGCGTAAAACTTTAAATTACATCATTGATTTAATTATAATAAAGCTTTAAGCTCTTTGCCTATCTTCAAGATAGCAGCTCTAGTTAATTGAAAAGAGCTTGATTACACATTTTTCCCCTTCTCTTTACAAAATCTATCACATTCCAAAAACAGAGAACCTGCCTACCTGCCTACATCCTGCATATCGAACAAAGAAAGCCTCACAAAAACCTCGAAAAAAAAACCACTATAAGAGACTCTGAGCAAGCCAGTCTATCAAAGCATATCTAGGTCAACTTCCCTAGATCAACTGATTAGCTATGGATCTAGCTCAAAATCTGGTGCGCATGGTCACAAGGGCCTTTTACGAAACTCGCCATATCATCATTGTCGACGCCGTCATCACACATTCTGCGTATGCGCTTCCCAAAAAAGAGATCCAAAATAGCTGTAGTTTTAAGTGACGTAGCTCTCAAGAGAAGGAGGAGAGGAGAGAGGAGAGGGGAGGGGGTTTTGGCTCTTCTTTTACTGACTAATTTGTGGATTGGCAGGCTTCGCGACAATGACTTGGCGTATATCATGTCCATGAACATCAAGGACCTACACAAGATTGTCGGAAAGCTTCTAGAAGAAAGACTGCTTCACAAGTAAGTGCAAGATTTGATTCTCTACAGCATTGGAGAAGCCGAAAAAAAAACTAACGGGATATGTGTGATAGGTTCGGTCGACCAGAACTGCGCGAGGGCCAGACAAGACCAGTCACGCAAACATACTATTACATCGATTACCGACAAACCCTCGATGCCATCAAATGGCGAGTATACACGATCACCAAGGACATCCAAGGCAACACAGTCTCGTCGACCGAGAAGAAGGAATACTTTTGTAACACCTGCAGCGGCGAATATACCAACCTCGAAGTCTTTTCCTCCTTCGACGAAGTCAACGGTTTCCTGTGCGAACGTTGCGGAAGTGTTCTCGTTCACGATCTCGAGCGCAATGCGACGGGTCACGAACAATCGACTCGTCTCAACAACCAAATCAACTTCGTCACCGAGAGACTACAGCAGATCGACAGCGTATTCATTCCCGACAATAACTTTGAGCATGCGCTAGCCAATTCACGACCTGTAATACGCGATCCGTCGAACCCAGGCGTATCATCACTCCCCTCCGACATAGGACTATCACGACCAACGGCGGTCAAGGGACTAGCCAACACGGGACCCAAGTCTTTAGCAGTCAGCATATCGACGTCAGATGGCCCGACAAATGCCGAAGTGGCGGCGGAAAAGGACCGCAAAGAAAAGATTGCGCAGAAGAATGCTTTGCCGTTGTGGATGTCGAATTCGACGGTTACCGGCGAATCTTTCACGGCGCAGGGTGGTAGCAACAACGACGATTCCTCGTTGCCCGTTCTCAATGCCGACGAGGACGATAAAGCCGCTATTATTGCGCAGGCGAACACCGATAAAAACCATGCTGCGATCGACAATTTATACCTGATGCTAAAGCAAGATCAGGATCGTGCTAGAGCGCTGGAGGAAGATGATGAGGGCTCGGATGAGGATGACGATGATTTCGAGGATGTTATCGCGGCTGTGGCCATCGGTGCTCCGTCTATTACAGTACCAGAGATCGAGGAGGAGAGGACATTGAAGAGAGTCAAGTTGGCTGAACCAAAGTCAGAAGATGATGATGCAGACGATAGTGACGATATGGAGTTCGAGGACGTGTAGACAAAACATGCAATAGAACACGTTTTCTCATAGGTTCTTTTGTTTTTTTTTTTGTTTTTTGTTTCTATTCGTTGCTACGCAGTCAGTTTCAGTTTCGTTTTGTTTTGTTTTTTTTTTCTCTACTCTTGCTACTATTCATGATTTGCTTTTTATGGCTAGATTTGTTGTGGCATGTTCTATTTATTAACAGCAAATCATCGATGGAATGCGCCAAAACGCCGAAGAGAAGAGAAGAGGGATACAGCGGATTTAACATGAGAAAGATGAAGAGATAGAGACAAGAGGGCGGCTTCTTTTGACTAGCTGGAATGTATGGCTTATGCAAATTACTAAAAGTACGTACTTTACATAATAATGAGATATCAAAACAAGGCATAAAACAAAACAAAACAAAAACAAAAAACAACCCATCGTGTATCGTGCCATGGTGTGGTGATCGTCGATATACACTAAAAATACATAGCCCGAATATCATACATAGTTAACCAACAAATCCCATGATGATAATTAACATCAATTTCAATAATAGACAATATGGATTTATATGACGCGCTTGTGGAAGTCTCGACCGGCCGGCACAATATACCAGGTTCAGATAGATAGTACATATGTTTCATGCTTAGAAATATCAAAAAGAGATACAAGCATACATACATATGTCACTTAGGCTACAGCAAGATGTAACATGACTGACTGACCTACGAATATATGAAGCGAGATGCAGGATAATTCGCAAGATGACGAGACAACCTTTTGAGCTGAGAAGATGATCTAGAAGCTGACAGATAGATGTAAGCGAGGGACGGATAAACTCGCAGTTGAGCATTATTAAGCACATGTGTTAGTGTTAGTATACCACATGATATTACACATGATATTACAGATACATATATATATATGTACGTACCATGTGAAAGAAACGTTGTCTTAATGGAGGATAAGCAACAGGAGTGGAGTAAGACCCTAGACGGAATACTTACTAATCAGTACATGAAGCTTCGAACAAGGGGGGGGTTGGTGTGACGGCGGAAAATTTCATGTCACAACTCAACATTTAGCCCACATATATACAGTGTATCAGCGAATTTGTTGTGATGCGGAAGCGGTATATCTGTCTGTATACATACAGTACTTGAATTAGTTCTTATGAGAAGCTCCCGAATGAGTAATTCTGGTTGTTAAAAATTGGGTTGGTAAGCAGATAATACCTGTAAGCGGACATAGTAAAGACGGCACTGGAGTTAAAAGGAGCAATCTTTATCAAATGAGATACGATTCCGCTGTAGGCCGGGAGGGGTTCGTCAAAAAGGGACCAGGCAAGGTAGAGAGGCAAAAAGAAGCAAATAAAGAGAATTTAAAACCGTGTTTTTTTCTTAGTTTCAGAAAGTAATATACATATATAAAGAACGACGAACGTCCTCATATTATCACGCCATATCCTACCCTAAAGTGCAATTACATCCTTCTTTCTCTATTCATCGACTTCTTCACTAACAATTCGCCTTCTGAGCGAATCATTTGTGTTCTTTGCTATCTCTTTATCATCTCACGTAACCCTCTCGTATCACAAGTTCCTTTATTTTTTTTTTTTAAACAATGTCTATGATGACCCTCCAAGTCCCAGCCGAGTTCGGGTAAGTCTATCTATCAAGTCTATCTATCACCCGATGAAAATATCGGAGAAACCTATTCCTGGCAAACAAACAAACCCCCCCCCCCA
>RHLR01000907.1:0-12122 GCA_009806335.1 Davidsoniella australis
CACGACCATTATGACAGTAGACTCCATCCTGAACTTCCCCCAAATATGGCGAAAGCCATCATTCGAAGACCTTCTTGCCTGTCTTCAAGCCTTGGAAGTTAATCCCGTAATATGGACTCCTGGAATGTTTAATCATGCCTAAATTTCATGTCACGCAGTTCATATAAATTAAGGAAAGAACAATACATTTACATTATTGTGATTCTATATTGATAGATACGCATATTAAATATGTCAATCGGAACTTTCCCTACAATTTTCAGAACACTACTCTTGTAATATTTATACTTAAATACGAATATCTCGTGCCAAAGAGAGTGAGGGAAAGGATAAATTATGTAAAGAACAAAACGCCGTGTGAATCGCAAGGTATATATTGTGATGTGCTCACTATGCCGACCCATCTTCCACAACAGGAAGATTCAAAGATTCAATGAATGCTCTTTTGATGTTTGCTTTTGAGACGCCATAAACTCCAATCATGTAGAAAAGACACTCCATTTCCTGACTATATGCCATTAAGCACCCTGTTATGATGAAGACCCTTGAAAATCAAGTTGGCTTCTGCGGTAGTGTAGAAGGGTTACCGTAGTGTGGTAAGTTGTTACTGTATGACGCTTGGATTGAGGGACCCTGTTGGCCCTGAGATGATGGCCCGGATTTGTTGTTTGATTTGAGTTGCTGAGGGCTTCCTTCGTTAGATTTACCGCCATTGTTGTTCCCTTGGGTGTTCCCTTGGGGTCCCTTGCCGTGAAACATGTTACTTTGGTTCTGTTGGCCACCAGTCATTTGTGGCGGTGCGGGATAGTGCAGTGGCAGTTGCTGCGGGTGGTATGGAGGCATTGGAACTGGCGGACCTCCCATATGAAGTGGAGGAGGGGGCATGCCTTGAGTCATAGGATAGTTTGGAGGATAGACCTGAGCATGGCTCAACTGAGGGGAGTGGGTGTATGGCCCATAGGCATCTACACAACCACCCATATGTGGTATAGGGCCACCTGGATACATATTAGGCTGTGGCGGCCCCGGTGACCCATTCGCCGTGGTTGGAACAAACGATTGTGTCTTGGGATTGAACCCGTTTCTGTTGTAGCTTCCAGGAATAGGATGCTGGGGTTTTAGGTCATGCAGATTCATGTTGCTGGGCAATTGTCCATAAGCATAAGGCACGCCATTTGAATTACTGTGCCCATTTGGGGCTGCCTGTAGGCCATACGTAGGCTGCCAATGTGGCGTCGGGCCATTGGCAGGAGGCATAGCATTGTATATAGGCATAGGCTGTGGTGGGTACCGTCCGTGGGGCATGTGAACGGAGTACTATGCAGGATGTTAGATACATTGCAATTGCGCAGGACAGTATTACGGTGAGCATAAATATACATACCTGGCTATGCTGTGGGTATCCATAGGAAGGATACGCAGGACCATGCGGAATGGCACCCGGGGGCGGTGGTTGGTTCACATAGACATGATGGGGCATCTGTCCGGGTTGAGATGAAGGCATATGAGGTGGCATAGATTGGTATGCAGAGCCGATGGACACATATTGAGGCTGTGTGCCCCAAGGCTGTGAAAACGACCCTTGTTGCACGTATTGGTTCCTTGATTCGAACGAGTCCGAGTCACGACGCTGCTTGGGAGCTTTAGGGCGTCGAGAACCAACAAGGCTTTTCTCTTTGGTCGAGATTGAGCTAGCACGAGATATTCCGTTTTCTATCAAGGGGAGCAAGCATGTTAGTAAATTTTCAGTGACGTCAACCCTTATTCGATTAACATCGGATGATATTCATACCAGAAATATTCTCTGCCGTGCTAGTTGCCGCAGTGGTTGCTGTAGATGAAGTTCCAAATATTCTCTCTCGAGCTTCTTTATAAGCTTCTTCACGCTCTTCACGTGTTCGTCTATTTGTAGGTAACACGATTAGCATACGTTTAGTCTCAATACTGATACTAGGCATTTTTTGAACTCACTTTTCCTTAACTGCGGACTTATCCTTCTGGTCACTACCAACTTCGGACGCTGCCTTAGATTGACTAGCGCTTGATACAACCTCGCCATCGCCATTCCTTCGCATAATCTTCATGGGTAAGACTGGTGGGGGAGGTGTTGGGCTCTTCGTGTTGACGGTAATGCTAGCTAAGGACGGCGGAACTCGACAGAATGGAGTCCTAAAGATGCGCACAAACCCAGGGCCATGGTCCTTTTCATACGAGTGTGTCATATGGTAATAGTCGGCCAGTTTGTGTGTCAACATCCGGAAGAAGGAGTTACTAGGAGGCAAGTCCATGTATGGCTCTCTGTACAAATATTAGTGGGCAACTTCTAGGATTTTCTAAGTGATATATCGAAAGTGATATATCGGGAAATGGGCCATGTGAACATACTTAGATTCCTGTACAAAGTGGATGACGTCAACCTCGAGACGAAGAAGGAACATGCGGTCCTTAGCTTGCTTGATTGCTTCAAGGAGCTTTTCATCTGGAGCCTGCTGATAGATATTTTCAAGGGCATTTGACGGAGCAACAACTGTAGGTAGTGGTTGATCTGAAATCACCCCAGCTTGTGTGTCTACACCAGGAGGCATCTCACCCGAGACAGCTTGCAGTAGCTCATGGGGAGGAGCTCGACTGTCGGCAATTAGAGAGCCACGGATCGATACGTCATCATCATCTGCGGCGGCTTGAACGCTAGCGCTATCGTCCGGTCTAAGGGAGTCCTTTTCGTCAAGAGCAAAGGTTGTGGTGGTGCACGAGGTGATGCTCTTGCCGTCGATACTAGGTGGCTTCGTTCCAATATCAGAGGAGTCGGCACGGGGCGAGTCATCGGATTCTCCCGAAGACTTTGTCTTGTTGAGGACATTCAACCCATTAACAATCAGACAAGGCGGCTCATTGATAGCAAGTTTAGATATAGATTCGTTGAAATCGAGATCACCAGGCAGTTCTTCGTGTGATACTAGGCACTCAGAGGAGGCAATAGCAACGGTAGGTGACGTTGAAGTGTGTGGCTGGGTCTGTGGCTGGGAAGTAAAGTTCTGCTGAGCTACACTAGACGATGTGCTATTTTGGTTGGCAGAAGGGCCGGTAGCCAGTCGTTTCACGGGCGGGGAGGCGGCAACCACCTGTAGATTTGCATATCAGTACGTGCGGTGGTATACGATGATGAAGGGGCGATGGAGGTTGTATATCTTACCTTGGCAAAGGATGTTTTCATCATGGCAGAGGTCATGACGAAATTTTAGGCGACAGCAACGGATCTCGGCTACGATACTTGTAGTCTGACTTGGTAGTTGATAAAGATGGTGTTGTTGATATATTTCCGTATTAGGTCAGGATTGCAAGCGAAAGAAAGAAACGAAGAAAGGAGGTTCCCAGCGGTAGAAGCGCCAAAGGATCTTTCTGGGTGCAGCCCTAGTCGAGAAGGACAAGACGAATACAGTGTTTGAGGTTTTGCAGTGTATATTCTTATCAGTCCGGTCTTGGATGAGGGGTTGGAGCGTCGACTACGGAAGGCTGGCTGGTTGGAGGTGGAATCAAAGCCGAGAACTAGAACTAGGAACTAAACGAACGGCGGGACAGAAGAGGACAAAGACAGGCAGACGCTAGAGATAAACGAGTCGCAATTCGGACAGATAGGTAGGTCATTATCGTGAGGGCAAAGCCATGATGAGAATACGGCAGCCTGTATGCATCAAACCGAGATGCTGTGATGGCGGATCGACGATGAGGCGGGCGGAAGACGATGAAGTCGGGCCGGTAAATACTAGGTGGACAGCCAGCGGCTGATTCAGGGTGCAAAATAGCGATGGCCAAGACAGAAAGTGAGAAAAAGAAGGAAAAGGGAATGTCGAAGATGTGATGTGGTGTGATGTGGTTCGGGTTGGCTTGGTTTAATTTGAGGTGTGGTTGGGAAAACAAGCAACTAAAGCGAAGCAACGCAAATAAATGGCAGCAAGGTTCGTCTTCGTCGTCAATGACGATTTGCTTGGCTGATTTGAGAGGAGACCACAAGGCTGGCTAAAAAAATTGCAGAAGCAGGGCCAAAAATGACCGGGAAATAAAAGCAGCCAGGCCACTTTCCAGCGAGCAAAATTAAGAAAATAAAAATATATATAATGTCTAGTCCTCCTTGCCCTTCAAAAAATTAGAAGAATGAGATAACTTCTAGTCAAGTGGAAATGCCGACAACCAGAAGAAAATGTGGCGAAGAAGGGGGAAATAAAATGCCGATGAAGAAAAAAAAAGATAGAGGAAGGATGAATTTGAGGAAATCAAAAATAGGCCTAAATTCTGCCACTCCATTAAGGTAGGACAGTTTTTGGCGTCCTGATTTTTTTCACAACGCCAAAAGCCTCGTTTATAGGACCTGCTACTAATAATAATACAATATTGCTCGGATATGTACTTTAAACTGCCAGCAGCCGAGTAGCTCGTTTGCGTCTTTGTTTGCACGACAGTTAGGATTTTAGCTCGGATTCTAGCATCAGATTTGGAGT
Source organism: Davidsoniella australis (assembly GCA_009806335.1). Classification (NCBI taxonomy): domain Eukaryota; kingdom Fungi; phylum Ascomycota; class Sordariomycetes; order Microascales; family Ceratocystidaceae; genus Davidsoniella; species Davidsoniella australis. The sequence goes on from RHLR01000907.1 coordinate 4,497, forward strand.
CGGATACCGGACGGCCCAAATACCGATCAAGTCTTCACTACAACTTTAACTATATAAGTATATATATGTATGTATAGCTATGTATCTATATGTAACTGTCACTTACTTTGTTTCAATCACTATGCTGTTTAAGAATCCCTCGTGTCAAAAAGACTTACATACTATGGCTTCATATAACTTCTTATTCTAATATGCCCTCTTCTTGGTTTCACGCCAAAAACACTGCTGTTATCATGTCTAATTATACATACTTCACTATCACTTAAAAACATCTTCAATTTAAAGAGAATCAATATAATAACAACTGAGTGCCTTTTTCTCACTTTATGTAGGGTTAAATCCGATTATTGAAGAATACACTAGGGTTACGAAAGACAAGGCTAGATGGACATGGCGCAAATGGCAGGCGCAAAGTTTATCGACAGCAAGTAGCTTATTACGACAAATTTCATCCACACATAGAGAAAAAACATCATATATTCTTGCGAGATATATATCCCATTAACTGGTCTTCTTTTCCCTCTATACATCAAATATATATCATAATATAATGTACGGCAATGGAGGCGGCTGGTCGCGTGCGCGCAACGGTCCGCGTCAACCGACAAGTTCCGGCGTACAATGCCAGAAGTGTTTGAAACGAGATAAGTCTACCTACCCACCCACCCTAGCCCGGCAGACGAGAAGCAAGCGAACAAGAAAGAAGACGTTCCATTAAGCTAACATTCAGTCTTGCTGCTCTCCACGCCATTATTCATATGACTGTAAAACACCGACGCAAGAACGTCCCTATGTGCCACGCGCCTCCCGCACGAAGCAACTCGCCAACCCCAAACTTGCACCCAAACTCCAGTCGACACTACAAGACTCCATTGCCGAGAAGAAACAGGCTGTCGTTAACGCTGAATTAGCGCGCCGTGAAGCTGCGCGGGAGCGGGAGCGTGAACGGGAAGAACATGATGCTCAACTAATCGCCTACAACGATAAAACCAATAACAAAGGACATGATGATCACGACGATGGACATCAAGATCGGCATCGCAGAAGTCGGCCGCGGCAAAGAGCGTCGCCATCCGTATCGGGAGACGATCATGCAGAAGACAGTGCTAGGACTAACGCAAAGAATCACGACGGAGGAGAGCCAACACACGGCCATAGATCACGTGGGGGTGATAGAAACCGGGATGGCTGTACATCCAGCCGTCGTAACGATGATTCTTCCAAGCGGCGCAGACGCGACGACTCGGTAGATACAATTTCCACCGGAAAATCTCGCTCACGCTCAAGAACGCCGACACGTGATACCGAGCCAGTATCAAAACGTAGATCGCCTAGCTACAGTAGAAGTCGCAGTCGTAGTCGCAGCCAGAGTCGGAGTCCTAGTCAGGGCTCAAGCCGGAGCCAAAGCCCTCATTACTCACGCCGCCAAAGGGGAGGACGAGGTGAGGGGAGAAGAACAGGCACGACATCTCGGCGTAGCATGTCTCCTGGCATCATAGATAGACCTTCGGAATACCGTGAGCGTAGAGGTGGTCGTGGTGGACGTAAAGTCGATGCACCTCCTTTATCTCGGTCACCGTCACAGGAGCGTGAGCGTAGTTTGAGTCCGTATAGCAAGCGGGTAGCTCTGACAAAGTCGATACAGCGATAAACTTGCTCGGTATATAAAGCTTTCGTTCCGATGTGCACATGAACAATATTTTGGCTTCCTTAATGACCGTTTCCATCAAATTACATATATAGATTATCATTTGTTTCTTTTAAAAAAGATATGTATCGTCTATGTAACATGCCCTAGTCTTTAACTCAAAAACACCGTTTAGCATCTACACATATCGTATCCATAACAACAAATGCCATCCATAGTGACTAGGAGGACTGCCCTTAAGCTAGACCATTAAGTATTTGCTGTGCTTCGATCGTATGGCCAACATTTATCCAGTCCAACTTTTGATTTCCACTGTCAGCTACAATCATCACTTCATTCCAAAACCCTTCACCAACATGCAATTGGAAGATACACATACCAGTATTACATTAGGAGATCGTCCTTCCCACATATCCTGACATATCTTGACTTGAGACATGATACTCTCTAGCGAATTCGTCTTTCTAGCACTCAGTTGATTCGGGATTTTGATATCGAAGAATGGCAACTGAATGTCCAAGAAGTGGTTGATCATGTACATGGAGTTTTGGGGCTCGTCTAAATTGTGTGGCCGGTCGACGGAGCAATTGGAGAAACTGCTGTTGGTCTCGTCGTAGGCATTTTGCCATTGATAGTCGAATTCAGGGAGAATATACGGGACTTTAGACGTGTCTGCAAATCTAGATGTTAGGTTAAAGTTAGAAAGAAACTATTGTTAGTAGATCTGTCAGGATAAGCCGTCGTCAGATCTGGCTCAAGCTACATACGAGTCTGTGCAACCATATTAGTTATAGGAAAAAGATCAAGTTCTCTCTCTCTCCAAATATACGTACCCATGAATACGATAAACCGATTATTACCGTTTATCATCTGCCGCAGTGTTGGCCACTGATCCAACGCCAAGATCGTATCGTTTCTTGGCGCATATATAAGCTTCGTCAGGTCCGCCTTCTCAATGGCAGTCGCAAAGTCTTCAACCGGAATCCCATCTCCATTCGTGATCAACAATGTAACCACTTCGTCTGTATGCTCGACTACCCAGTCGGCTATTTCGTTCAGATATTTCTCAAACGAGCCAGCATTCAGTTCCCAGCAATACGTATGGCATAGTCGAATGGCACCATGCAATCGATGTGTCTGGACTTGCAGAAAACGTACGCCGAGGTCGAGCTGCCTGGTCACTGAGATATACTGGTTATTGACAGGCAGAAAGCCAACAAAGGCAGAATTGTGTGAGCCGACAAAGACGATCTCGGAGTATCGTCGGTCACAGAGGCGTGAGTGTCCGTTACAGGTCTCAACAGCTACAGCAGAGGTGATGAGACGGGATAGGAAGGCGATAGAGAAAATGATTAAGACGTCGAAGACGTTCATGGTGGCAATAAAGAAAGAGAGGAAGAAGGACGAAAAGGAAGCCGGTTTATGAAAACCGGACGTCTTGGCCGGATTTCTGATTTGCCGGCGGGTTGTGGGATCACCGCTTATATTTGAGCTTCTCACGAAGCAGGCACTTTCCAAAACGAAACGGGGTCACATGGAAGGTAGTTTCCTGTCTGCGGACAATCAATGAACAGGAGTTAAAGGGCATACACGTGACGACTGTTCGAGAAAATCGAAGAGAAGCAGGTGCCGTGGTTGGTACTAACCTGACTTGGATCGTGATATTAGTGGCCCAAGCAAAAAAATATCGATAAGAAGTCGTTCGGCAGGCGCTATTGTAAACAATATTCTAGAGCCAAGACTCATGATCTGTTTTTAGCTGATGGGAATAACGTTGCAGTTGGGACAGAAGAGATAGATGCTTCTATTGCACTCCCGTGACCTGACATATCTTGATGGAGGGTACCACCCGATGATATCTCATGGGAGACCACAAAGCTGGTTAGGGCATCATCGTGCCATATGACGGCTATATCGATTCAAGAATGACCCTCTCACAAGATGTGACTAGCCACTAAACCACCAAATAGAAAACGGCAATCAAAAAAAAGATGCTACGTATCAAGTATTCACCGGTGACAGTGTGATGGTATGAAGTAGATGATACGTGCTTCAATGTAGCCTTTGAGGAAAACAAAGAGTTTTGTTCCTAGGTTGCAGAAGTAACCACATTGTTATGATCAGTCATGATGACATCATCACCACTCGAGCCCTCGGTGCTCTGACCATTACCTTTGTCTTGTTCTTCATCAGACACAACGTGCCAGTTACAGGCAACCAACCAATGTATCTTCCCTGCCGGAACCCACCAAGTTGGCGCATCCAAAACGACCGTAGCACCTTCTACCAACGGCAAGCCCTCCGTTCTTCGCAAGCCTTGGCCCAAGTCCGATGTAGCCGGTGTCCCATCACCAGGCAACAACACGTTGACCTCCTCCGGGCCGCCGTCCTCCGCCGTCGCTACCTCGCTAACCACCGTAGCCAGGTATCCCAAGCGTCCATGACGTCTAACTTCCACAACACGCACTCGCTCGCTGCCAGCCTCCGTCTGGTCTAGTCCACGCACATGAGCTAACCAGCCCTGCATACTAGCGGCCAAGCCACCCGATTTATACGTGGCTCTCCCACGACGTCCATTTCCATTCCCACCCAGCGTTTTAGACGGCGAATTCAAGAGTGATAAAAACGCGGTTTCGGAGGATTGTGTAGCGGTGCGGAAGCGGGGGGCTTGTTGGAAAGTCGGTGCAGCATGGCGGGTCGATTGGAAGCCAAAGTTGATATCTGAGGAAACCGAACTACGAGGCGATGAAGAGGTGTGGCTATCTTCATCTTTGATTTCCTGGTAGGGGCCGTTGAGATCGTCGTCGGCATCGCCTTTGTCTTCATATTTGAATAAAGGGTTTGCGGGAGATACGTTTGGAAAGATCGGCGGTGGTGGCGATGAGCCACTAAGGATCTCCGAGGGATGACGACCGAAACGAAGAGGCGTTGGTGAAATAGGCGGCAGGCTCTGTGAGTCTTCAACGACATCGTCCTTGATCCCTACATCGACTATATTGCGTGTCATTATATCAAACGCCGCCCCCTTCGTTATACGCAGTGACTCAAAATCCTCACTGTCCACCGAGATTGACACACGTCTACGTTTCCTCAACGGCGATTGAATCTCTTGGCTATCCTCGACAACATCCTCCTTCTCTTGTTTCACTTGTTGTGGGCCGTCACTATCGTCGGGTGCATCTTTGGTATCCATGCCAAACTGCTCGTAGTCGATTCCAAGATCACTCTCCGGCACACGTTCTATCTGCGGCGACGAACTTAATACATCTTCGATAACCCGCGTGCGCCGGCGGCTCTTCGGCGTCCGAGCTACGCCATGGCTAAGCAGGAACGGCGTCGACAACTGATTTTGACGATGGCCGCCGATCGTCATCGATGCGGTTGTTGTCTGATATGTAGAGGCCGCCGCATAACTCGGCATATACGCAAGCGCTTCAGGCCCGGCTGCCGCATTATACGAAAGCCGGTGGAAATGTGATGCTGGCGTAGAATTACTTTCATTCGAGGCAGTTGTTCTCGAAGATACTTGGTGTTGCGGTTGTTGCTGTGGCACTACAAACGTCGGAGTTTGGAAACGCGACGGTGTAGTATTTCCATCGCCATTTACAGTAGCAAATCTGGCACTAGAAGTGGCGTTGTTAACGCTGTACTGCGGTGTTGGCGTTGGCTGGATATATGAAGCATAGCCGAGTCCGACAGCAGCAGCTTGTCTTTGCTGCGCAGCAAAACTGACGTTGTTCGGTGGTTGCTGATCAAATCTAGAGGCAGGTGCAGTAGTAGAGATGCTGGAATTAGCAGCATTGGTGCTATTTGCAGTACTATCTGTACTAGCGATGCTGTTATTCAAGCCAGATCGCGAGGGCAAGAATCGACGCGGCGTTGGTGTCTTTTTTTTGTCCGTTATTCGCGATGTTGTTAATTTAATGACAAGAAAAAGACGGTACAACTTTTTTGGAAGAACTCACATTGGGAGGCGGCGTCATTTCTTTATTATCCCCATAATGTGATGATACATGTATTCTCTACAGTATAGAAGGAGAAAAAAATGACAGAAAATAGATCAAGTCATTCAGGTAATGAATGTGGTTGGTTAGTTGACTTTCAGTTGTCTTTGTAGTTCAAAGTGGATTTCTTTAAATTGTGTAGAAAAGGAAAAGAAAGCCCACTGAATTTAGCGGAGGCGCTCACTAATTCACGAGATGCCACAGGGGTCTAAAAGTCTATAGCCTATATTACAAATGCATCAATATTCAAGCTACAGGCTAGGCTATAAACTACCTACATACGCAATAAAAACATGGATACCATTAAATCACAGCATTGAATAGATATGAAAGCAAAAAGAGTGAATCTTTGATCGAATAATGTAATATTTGTTATGATAGTAGTGACAGATGATGGTATTTACAGATCGGAGAGAGAAATATCGAGGGAGCGAAAGAAAGAGGAAATATTTGGGGTATATATATAGGAGACACATAGTTAGATATGATAAAGTAGTACGACACTTTGCTCTGAACCCAAGATAGGACAAATAAGTGAAAACCAAAAAAAGAAAAATAGCGCCGGCCGGTGTCATGTTGAACACACACACGGGATGAGATAGATATGCAAGACAGGCAAAACATAGTCAAGTCATGAGGTTACTAACTAGCAGTAGCAGTGTTTGGATAGGCAGAGGAGAACAGGGGGAAGTCGGGTTGGTGCAGACAGTAATAGAGTAATAGTAAAAGGAGTAGACAGTAGATATATGTGCAAGAAAGAAGACTTTGGCGGGGGAAATTAAGAAAAGAGGATAAACGACCCAGTCACCGGTGTCTTGTGTACGTGAAGAGACACACAAGACAACGTCGAGTCTTCCCATTACATTGCCGGCAACGGTGTGACAGGCATGGGAGACGGAGAACGAGATCTCACCGACGACGCGCCGTTCGAGGTCGGAGACGGCGTATTCGGCGAAATCAACGGCGATAGGACCATGTGGGAGGAGAGTAGAACTAGGGGCGACAACGGGTGTGCGCTGACTTGCTTCGGAGACATAGAGAACAGAGATACATTGGCTGCCAGATTGACCAAAGGCTTGAGCCTTGAGCGCATGCGCCGGTGCTGAATCATGGATGAGGAGGCAGAGGAGCCGACAGAGGTAGAAGTAGTCGCTTCGGTCAGGTCTGGGCCAGAAGGAGGAGAAGGCTGCCCATCCCGGGATGCACTAGAGGTGGCAGAGAAAGAAGAATATGAAGCAGAAGCAGACACTGGGATGTGGTCAAAGTAGCCGGGCTCGGGAGGAGTAGAAGAGGAGGACAGATCTGTCTGTTCCGTAAGCTGGCTGAGAGGCGACGGTCCTCGTGGTTGGGGCTGTTTCTGAAGCAGTGAGGCGGCTCCAGGAGAATACGGGCGCCGGATCTGGTTGACTGGCGTCACAGGAGCCTGTTGCTGGAAACCACGAGGAGTAGGAGGCGGCTGGGTTGGTAATTGTCCCATTACTTGCTGCTGCTGCTGCTGCTGCGTTATTGGAGGAAGCTGTTGCTTCTGCAAGCCAATATTAGCGGGCTGTGATTGCTTCAAGAACATAGGCGGACTCTTCATTTTTGGCTGACCAGAATTCCCGGGATTACTAGTGCTATCTTGGCTTTTGTGTTGTTGTTGGTTCTGGTTAGATCTGTTTACATCATTCCGATGCGCGTCATACGCTTGTTCATACGCGGCCGAGGCGGCGCCAAGCCCGACTGGCTCGGTGGCACTTTTTGGCCCCGTCGAGAGTCGGTGAAAATCCACCGGAAAGGCACTCGAGGTGTTGGAACTCACGATGCTTGGCACAAACATCACCGCTACAAGAAAAGTGGCCATCGTGCCATAAAAAGAAGATCATCGGAGAAGAGTCAGGGCTCCGGAGAGGGTAACGTTCCTCCAGCTGATGGCGCACCTCCCCCGGCTTGAATATCTCGTTGTATTGTTTTCATCTCTTCTGACTTTGTATT